>CM053792.1:198547495-198839995 GCA_028749045.1 Cupressus sempervirens
ACATTCTTAGGTGTAGGTCAATCAAGAATAACTTTCACCTTCTTAGGATCCATCTTCAAACCATCAGCTAAAATAAAAAATCCAAGATACACAATTTCTTCCTTCACAAATGAAGATTTCTTCAAGTTAATTAGTAATTTCTCCTCTTTCAACCTCTACAATTATTTTCTAACATGTAGAAAATGCTCTTCCGCAGTATTACTAGATATCAAAATGTCATCTAGATGTATAATCACAAATTTAGCCAAGAATCTTCTTAAAACTTCATTCATCAACCTCATAAAAGTACTAGGTTCATTAGTTAGACCAAGAGGCATAACCAACCACTCATAAAAACCTTCATTAGTCTTAAAAATCAAATTTCCATTCATCCCCTTCTCTAATTCTGATATAATGATAGCCATTTTTCAAATCAATTTTGGTAAAATACATCACTCCACCCAAATTATCCATTATGTCATCCTTCTATGAAAATGAAATCTATAATTCACTATTATCTTGTGCATTCTCCATTCCCCAATCTTTTAGGTATTAACATAGTAGGCATTGCACAAGGACTCAAACTTTCCCTAATCAAACCCTTCTCAAGAAACTCGTGTACTTTCGTATTCAATTCAACCTTTCCATTAGGTTCCAATCTATGTTCATTAGTAGGAAAAGTAGCTCCAAGTATTAAATCTATACAATGACTTTTACTTCTCACAGGTGGTAAACAGGTACATTATCATAAATAATGTCTTGAAATTATGCTAACAAGGATTCAATTTCAAGTACATGCTCTTTATCATATTTTTTCTCAACCTTTCTAGGAATCAAATCAAAATAGATATTATGTTCCTTCATGTCTATAGAAAATTGATTGGCATCAACCAAACATATGTTGACTGTGGTACAATGATTGTCTTTAAGTTTCACTATCAATGGAAACAATATTTGTTTCTTTCCATCTATCCAAATAGTATACTGATTCAATCAACCATCATGCAAAGCTTGTCTATCATACTGCCAAGGTCTGTTGGCAATTTGGCAAAGTAGGATAAGTTGTAGAAAAGATTCTTGGGTTAGACTTGAAATTTGTCTAGGCACAAGATAGTTTATCTGGAAGAACAAAGATGGTTTTGATATGTATAGATGATTGAGATATAATGGCCATGTGTGCAATTAGTTATGGATAGTATAGAGTGTTAGGATGACGTGTGTAAGTGTGTAAGTCAATACAGTCAGTATGGGAGAATTTATAAATTGTAAAGGCATAAAAGGAAGAATGTAAATGTGAAGTAAAGTGTGCTTCAGAGGTAGACTATTCAAAATTAATGTGATGTGAATTTTGATGTATAATCAGAGGATTGTGAATTATTTGAAGAGAAGCAAGTGACATATCAAGTATTGAAGATGTCAACAATAAGCAAAGAGATTTTTGTATCAAGGAATTACATCATAAGTTACATGTTTGGGCAATGGGCTCAGCTTGTAAATCACTTTGTATATGTAAATGAACCAACTCCTAATAGGGTTGAGGTTGCTAACTAGGCCTAAGTCCTCTACAAGGACCGAGACAATATATGCATGTAATAGACTCCTAACTGGGTCAATGTCTTTAACC
Organism: Cupressus sempervirens; assembly: GCA_028749045.1. Lineage (NCBI taxonomy): Eukaryota > Viridiplantae > Streptophyta > Pinopsida > Cupressales > Cupressaceae > Cupressus > Cupressus sempervirens. Next base: position 198,549,099 of record CM053792.1, read on the forward strand.
AAATAATTTTGATTAGTGGATCATTTTGTGGGTACCATCCTCACCAATTTTTCTCTTGGCTAGGGTTCTCCTAGTTAACAAAATATGGTGTTAAAATTTCTCTTATTGCATGGTTACATTCACTATTTAGTGTAATTAGTTTTCTTTCATATGCAAGTTATAAGGAAATTAATAATATCTAGGTTTGGGCTAAAGTTTGTAGAATATTGATTCAACCCACACCCCCCCCCCCCCCCCCCCCCTTCCCTCAATATTCCCTATTTCTAATAATTAGTATCAAAGCACAGTTACTCAGAATAGGTTTAACATCTTGAGTAAGATCCCTATGGATATGAAATAGGTACAAAAAAATCTAGAAGAATCTCTTTAGCATATTGATATTCTTATCGAAGAAAGAGACAACTTGAAAGAGAGATATGAAGATGAAAAAGACTATATTGGAAAATTGAAAGATAAGATTGATCATCTCAAATCTAGAAAGGAACCTTAAGATCAAACAAAAGATAGTGATGAAGTATCAAGATTGAAGAAAGAAAATGAGATTCTGAAACATGAATTGAAGATCATTTAACTAAAGCTAATTTTGAAGAAAGATGATAGAGAATTTGAGTCAAATCTGAACTCTAAGAATGCAGATCTAAGATCCCATCTTACAAAATTTACATCTGAACTTGAATCCCTTAAGTCAACTTGCAAAACTTGAGAAATACAACAATATTGTGAAAGGAGAGTTAATCCAAACTAATCAATAATTATAAAAACTATATTCCAGTATTGAGAAAATTGACGAGCAACTATATTTCTAGAGTTCTTCCTATTATAAGACTAGTCTTGGATAATTTATTGGAGAAAATTTAGCAAAGAAATCTAAAACAAGAAAGGAACCAAACCCAGTTATAGAACATCTTGAACATAAGAAGGATGACCACACTACAACATTTGGGCTCAAATTGTAATGGTAATTTGTGACAATGGTGTGATTTGTGATGATATTCTTTTTTTTTTGCAATTGTCCCCGATGCCATTGCAATACCAATATTAGCATTGTAATTGTAGCTTAGGCATGAGTATAAGAAAAAAAAATATGACATAGATCATTCCCCATTTTCTTTGATTATGAAGAGTTGCACATAAAAGAGGTGGAGAGTTTTGAATGAGGGTGGAGAGCTCTAAATTTTGTCGCACCTTTGTGATATGTGGATTTTTTTGTTGTGATCTTTGCATTTCGTTGGTATGTCCTTGCTTTGCGATTTCATTGTTGTGATCTCTACATTTTGTTGGTGTGCCCTTGATCTACTATTTTATTGTTGTAATCTTTGCATTTCATTTCTATGTCATGCCCTTGTGATCTCTTTGCCCTTGCTCAATTATTTTCTTCAAGGGGAGTAGAGGTACCTATGCAAATGTTTTTTTCTTTTCCTTCTAAACATGCACGTCTCTATATTTCCTTCTAAACATGTATCACTTTATATGTACAAAGAGATCTTTTTTAAGGTGGTGATTACATATTAGCTCACAATAGAAAAATTGATCTAGCTGCATACATATTCCAAAATCCAAATAATAAAACAATAAAACACACTCAACCCATGCTAAGTAAGTTACCTCAAGATCCTGTACAAAAATAATGTAGACCAGGAAAAATGGGTAGAGATTGCAAGAAATTTTACAAAAAACATATCATAGCAGATATTTTAGAAAGAAACAAGCCATAACCGAGTTAAATTGGTCTAGTTTCTGATTAGATGGGTTGATTACAAATTCTTATAGAATTGTCATCATATTAGGTACAATAAAATGAACAATCAGTCTTTCCCAGCTAGTAGGATCAAATACAGTTTTTCAAGGTGATAAAATTGCATATGTAGATGCATCGCTTGCATGTCGGGCATTCCCCAACTTATAATGAACGGTTGGATATAAAGGCTCCATATGTTGGCCCAACAATGGAAGCCAAGGATGTAACCCATGCATGTATTGGCATAGTCTCCCGATAAGGAACCCAAGTATTTATGGATGTTGTTAATTTGGGCATCGCTAGATGATCCAAAATGTTATGAAGTACTAAATCCTATAGTAACTTCTCCCATGTCTCCAAAAAATGTAGCATAGGTTCAAGGTCCCTTGGCTCCTAGGAATTTGTAGCAACTACTCTCACTACTAGAAGAATAACTTCAGTAAAGAGTTGAGTGTAAGAAACTCAAGAAGCGAGTTCTTCTTTTGTATAAATGTCATAATCACAAGGCTCATTCCCTTGTGTAAGCCTCTTCCAAAATGACCTTACCTCTAAACCATGCAAAGGATTTTGAAGTGGTTACCAACCTTGTTATAAGCAATGGCAAAGCAAATGCAGATGCAATACATGACAAATTGCACAAATTGTAGTCTTTATATATACAAAGAGATTTTTTAAAGGTGCTTATTACATATTAGCACAATAGAAAAAATTATATGGTTGCATACATATTCCATTATCCAAATAATAAAACAATAAAACTCACTCAACCCATGCTAAGTGACTTAGCTCAATATCCTACACAAAAATAATGCAAACCAAGAAAAATGGGCAGAGTTTGCAAAAAAATTTACAAAAACATATCATGGATAATATTTTAAAAAAGAAACAATCCATAACCCAGTTAAAGTGGTCTAGTTGTTGATTAGTTGGGTTGATTACAAATTCCTATAGAATTGTCATTAGATTAGGTAAAATAAAATGAACAATCAGTATTTCCTAGCTAGCAAGATCAAATATAGTTTTCCAAGGTGATAAAATTGTATATGTAGATACATCACTTGCATGTCAAGCATGAAGTGTTTTCCCCAACTTATAATGAATGTTTGGATATAAAGGCTCCATATGCTAGCCCAACAATGGAAGCCAAGGATGTAACCATGCATGTATTGACACACTCTTCCTACGAGGATCCTAAGTATCTATTGTTGTTGATAACTCGGGCATCACCATATGGTCTAGAATTTTATGGAGTACTAAAGCCCATAGTAGCTTCTCCCATGTCTCAAAAAATGTAGAATATGTTTAGGTTCCCTTGGCTCCCAGGAATTTGTAGTAGCTATTCTCACTACTGGAAGAATAACTTCAATGAAGAGTTGAGTTAAAGGAGTTAAAGAAGAAAGTCATGCTTCTATGTAAATGCCATAATCACGAGGGACATTCCATTGCAGAAACCTCTTCCACAATGACATTACCTCTAAATCATGCAAAGGATGTTGAAGTGGTTCCCAACCTTGTTATAAGTAATGGAAAAAAAATACAAATGCAATACAGGACAAATTGCACAACTTGTAGTCTTTATATATACATAGAGATATTTTTCAAGGTGCTTGTTACATATAAGCACAATAGAAAAATTGATCCAATTGCATACATATTCTAGAAATTAAATAATAAAACAATAACACTCACTCAACCTGTGCTAAGTGACTTAGCTCAAGATCCTGAACAAAAATAATGCAAACTAGGAAAAATGGGCAAAGTTCACAAGGAATTTCTAATAAAAATATCATAGCAGATATTTTTAGAAAGAAACAAACAATAACCCAGTTAAATTGGTCTAGTTGTTGATTATCTAGGTTGATTACAAATTCTTGTAGAACTATCATCAAATTAGGTACAATAAAATAAATAATCAATTATTCCCAACTAGCAGGATAAAATATAATTTTTCAAGGTGATAAAATTGCATATGCAGATGCAGCACTTGCAAGCCAGGCATGAACTGCATTCCCCAACTTATAATGAATGGTTGGATATAAAGGCTCCATACACTGGCCCAATAATGGAAGCCAAGGATGTAACCATGAATGTATTAGCATAGTCTCCCTGCGATGATCCCAAGTATCTATTGGTGTTGTTAATTTGGGCATTGTTATATGATCCAGAATATTATGGAGTGTTAAAGCCTGTAGTAGCTTCTCCCATGTCTCTAGAAAATGTAGCATAGCTAGAAGAATAACTTCAATGTAGAGTTGAGTGAAACAAGTTGAAGAAGAAAGTTCTACTTCTATTTAAATGTCATAATCATGAAGATAATTCCCTTGTAGAAGCCCTCTTCCACAATGACATTACCACTAAACCATGCAAAGGATGTTGAAGTGGTTCCCAACCTTGTTATAAACAATGACAAAGAAAATGCAGATGCAATACATGACAAATTGTACAACTTGTAGTCTTTATATAGAGAGAGAGATATTTTTTAAAGTGCTTATTACATATTAGCACAACAAAAAAATTAATCCAATTTCATACATATTCTAGAATCCAAATAATAAAATAATAAAACAAACTCAACTTGTGCTAAGTGACTTAGCTCAAGATCCTGCACAAAAATAATGCACACCAAGAAAAATGGGTAGATTTTGCAAGAAATTTTACAAAAACATATCATAGCAGATATTTTTAGAAAGAAAAAATTCATAACTGAATTAAATTGGTCTATTTTTTAATTAGTCGAGTTGATTACAAATTCATTTATAATATCATAAGATTAAGTACAATAAAATGAACAATCAAGTGTTCCCAGCAAGTAGGGTAAAATACAGTTTTCCAAGGTGATAAAATTGCATATGTAGATGCATCACTTGCATGTTAGGCATGAAGTGCATTCCCCAACTTACAACGAATGGTTGGATATCAAGGCTCCATAGTCTAGCCCAACAATGGAAACCAAGGATGTAACCATGCATGTATTGGCACAGTCTCCTTGTGAGGATCCCAAGTATCTATTGTTGTTGTTAATTTGGGCATCACTTTATGATCTATAATGTTATGGAGTACTGAAGCCTGTAGTAGCTTCTACCATGTCTCTAGAAAATGTAGCATAGGTTTAGGGTGCCTTGGCTCCTAGGAATTTGTAGCAGCTATTCTCACTGCTAGAAGAATAACTTCAGTGAAGAGTTGAGTGAAAGGAGTTGATGAAGCAAGTTATTCTATGTAAATGACATAATCATGAGGGTCATTCCCTTGCAGAAGCCTCTTCCACAATGACGTTACCTCTAAACCATTTAAAGGATGTTGAAGTGGTTCCCAACCTTGTTATAATGTAAAAGAAAATCCAGATGCAATACATGACAAATTGCACAACTTGTAGTCTTTATATATACAAAAAGATATTTTTTAAGGTGCTTATTACATATTAGCACAATATAAAAATTGATCCAGTTGCATACATATTCTAGAATCCAAATAATAAAACAATAACTCACTCAACCCATGCTAAGTGACTTAGCTTAAGATTCTGCACAAAAATAATGCAGACCAGGAAAAATGGGTAGAGTTCGCAAGAAATTTTACAAAAACATATCATAGTAGATACTTTTAGAAATAAAAAAGCCATAACTGAGTTAAATTGGTCTAGTTTTTTATTAGTTGGGTTGATTACAAATTCATGTAGAATTTTCATTAGATTATGTACAATAAAATGGACAATTAGTTGTTCCCAGCTAGCAGGATCAAATACAGTTTTCCAAGGTGATAAAATTGCATATGCAGATGCATCACTTTCACACCAGGCATGAAGTGTATTCCCAAACTTATAATAAATTTTTGGATATAAAGACTCCATACACTAGCCCAACAATGGAAGCCAAGGATGTAATCATGCATGAATTGGCATAGTCTCCTCAGGAGGATCCCAAGTATCTATTATTGTTGTTGATTTTGGCATCGCTATATGATCCAAAATGTTATGGAGTATTGAAGCCCATAGTAGCTTCTCCCATGTCTCTAGAAAATGTAGCATAGGTTCAAGGTCCCTTGGCTCCTAGGAGTTTGTAGCAGCTATTCTCACTACTGGAAGAATAAATTCAATGAAGAGTTGAGTGAAAGGAGTTGAAGAAGAAAGTTATGCTTCTATGTAAATACCATAATTACGAGGTTCATTCCCTTGTAGAAGCCTCTTCTACAATGAAATTGCCTCTAAACCATGCAAAAGATGTTGAAGTGGTTCCCAACCTTGGTATAAGCAATGGAAAAGAAAATGTAGATGCAATACATGAATAATTGCACAACTTGTAGTCTTTATATATACAAAGAGATATTTTTTAAGGTGCTTATTGCATATTAGCATGATAGAAAAATTGATCCAGTTGCATACATATTCTAGAATCCAAATAATAATACAATAAAACTCACTCAACCCCATGCTAAGTGACTTGGCTCAAGATCTTGTACAAAAATAATGCAAACCAAGAAAAATAAGCAGAGTTCACAAGAAATGTTACAAAACATGTCATAGCAGATATTTTTAGAAAGAAACAAGACATAACTAAGTTAAATTGGTCTATTTTCTGATTAGCTAGGTTGGTTACAAATTCTTGTAGAACTATCATTAGATTAGGTACAATAAAATGAACAATCAATTGTTCCCATCTTGCATGATCAAATACAATTTTCCAAGGTGATAAAATTGCATATGTAGATGCATCACTTGCATGTCAAACATGAACTATTGAAAGATATAGAAGAACCAAATGAGGAATCATGTGAACAACTCCCTGAATGTTCAAGAAAACAAGAAGACCAAAACAAGAAGAAGAATGGAGGGAGTGATAAGGAGTTACAAACAAGAGGAATGAAGAGGAAGGGGATAGAGGAAAAGGGGTCACCTCAAAAGAATCATAGGTCAAAAGGCAAGATGGCTTCACAAGTTGTGACTGAATTAGAGACAACAAGAAGTTCAAGTCTAGGGTACTCACCGTTATGTCCAAGTAAGAAAGAGATGGATTCCCCCTCTAATGAAAGTAATGAAAAACATATTGAGATAAATTTTGTGGTTGATGTTGAGGCCCTTTCAAATGATGATCAAATTGGGTCCTAAGGCGTAAATATCTTGGACATGAATTTGAGCACCTAAGATTGTGATTAAGGAATTGAAAGTCATGAGGATGAACTAGTTGAGATCACCTCCCTAACATGGCTATCAAAGAAAATGTAATGGGGACAAATATAAATAATAGCCCAACCCATTTGGAGTTAGCAAGGTAGATCGAATATTTACCTTTGGATTTTCTTTTCTTCATTCAATCTAATTTCATTTCTGAGGTTGATTCCTAGATAGGGGTTCCATTCCCCTATCTTTTCCATATGTTTATGTGTTGGTGTAAATATTGTAACAAATTCATAGAGGTTAGACCTGTAGGATTATAAATAATCAATTTTTTGGGCAAATTCCCCAGGGAACAAAATGCCTAGCCCATTTTTTTGCCTAAAATAGAATGTGTAAGGCATTTTTCTACACTTATAAAAACTTCACTTTTAGCATAAAGGTTAATACTTTCAGCTTTTCAATTATGGTGATTAAAATTTTTTGTTTATTTTTGTTAGTGTGCATTTTCCAAAACTGGTTAATTAAGTTTATTTGAATCATGTAGCTTGCATTATTATTTTAAATTCCCACAATCCATTTCATCCTTAATCATAAAATTGTTGCATTTAGTGCTTGAGTTTAAATTGAGCCTTCTGAGGCATCTTTCTTTTGATCATAAAAAATGGGTTGAAACATCTCTTTCATACCAAATAGACATCCCCACCTATCTTTCTTTAATGTACATTTACATTATTGCTAAAATTATTTGAACGTTTCAATTCTCATAAGAAGAATAACTTTAGTGAAATATTTGAGTGTGAGTTGAAGAAAAAAATTTTGCTTCTATGTAAATGTCATAATCATGAGGCTCATTCCCTTGCAAAAGCCTCTGCCACAATGACATTACCTCTAAACCATGCAAAGGATTTTGAAGTGGTATTTTGAAGTGGTTCACAATCTTGAAATGTGAGATAAGAAATGGCAAAGCAAATGCAAATGCAATGCATGATAAATTGCACAACTTGTAGTCTTTGCGATAATGGGACTGTAAATTCTCAAAGACACTTGCGAGTGATTCCAATGTCATAGTACCTACTGCAACACTTCATGGATTATATCCAGTTCTCCCATAATATCATCTATGTGATCTAGTTGTTGTTTATGTCATGCAGTCTCTTTCTAAAGCTGCTCCTTCTCCTCATGGTATATTTCCACAGACTCTATCTTGTGCCTTAAATTTTGATCAAACTTTTGAATGTCTTCTTCTACCATATCTAAAATCAACCTCACATTGTGTTATAACTCTAGCATAGGTGTTTGATCTTTGATATCTTTCATTTTAGCATTCAAGTTTTCAAAATTGGTCAACACCCTCACTTGCAAGCCTCTCATGTCAACCATTTTCTATATTGTTTCAACACCATGTTCTTGCTTCTGAACTAACAGTTCTTCAAGTGCATTTTCTTGTAAAACATTAATTTTGTTGAACAATTGTAAACTCTTAGAAAATGAATTCTTTTTTTCTATTACCATTGACGGGCTTCCCTTGAACAAAATCAAAATGAAGAGGCATAAATACACCAAATTTTTCTTTCAAAACCATATGTGTAGATATAAACATTAAGTACAACATGTCCAATATTTTTGCAGATATACACATTAATTACACCATTTTTTTCTTTCAAAACCATATACACAAATATGTACATTAATCACACCAAAATTGTATTTCAAAACTATATGTGCATATATAAACATTAAGTACAAAATATCTAATATTTTTGCAGATATACACATTAATTACACCAAACTTCTCTTTCAAAACAATATGTGTAGATATCAATATTAAGTACAACATGTCCAATATTTTTGTAGATATACATTAATTAGATCAAATTTTTCTTTCAAAACCATATGTGCAGATATAAACATTAAGTACAATCAACTCAATAAGGGTACAAGAATAAGTCATTCTTATGAAGAAGGATCATGTTAGATAATACAAGGGAATTTGATCAAAATAGGGAGACAATTGCTAGATTGTTACTTAACTTTAAAAGAGAAGGTGATGACAAATGTTATTGTCCTTGTAAGAGTTGTAAAGGCTTAAAGACAGGAAGAATCAAAATCAAAATAGCTAAGAGGCATTTTAGGGAGAATAGTCACACTAAATAGGGGTTTGATTATCATCCATTGCTAAGTTTTTTGTTATATTATTTTTGTAATTAATATACATATGAACCACAGAATGGGGGTTTGGTTATCATTATTTTATACAGGTCGATCTCCCTAGGGTAGTATGTGATATGGACCACCACATCTCAGAGGAACATGGAGGTGTGAATACGGAGGAACATGGAGGTGTGAGTATTGAAGGAGACAATCATGATCCCATGGAAGATGGCGATCATGCACCAGAAAACACATTTGAAGCTAATGGTACGAATGCCTTGATCCATAACACATTTGGTATTGGTGGTGTTGTTGTTGTTGTTGATAATGATTATTATTATTATTATGAGGATGGCATTTATGCTATCCATGATATACCTCTACTTGAGAAGGAAAACTTGGCCCTTTACAAAGGATCCCAATCAACTCTTCTCTCTGTTGTATTGTTGTTGGTCAATTTGAACGTTATGAATGGTTTATCCAACATAACAATGGCATTTATGCTAAGGTTTGTGATATATGTCATTATAGTCTATAAAAAGTGAAATATGTACCATTAAGATTGTTTATGCTAACGACTTATATTTTTTGCTCTAGATTGATAGGTGACTATTTGTTACCACCATCAAATGTTCTCCCTTGCTCGTACCAATAATTATGTGCCACTATGAAACATGTTGAAATGGAGTATCAAGCAATAGATTCTTTTCCTAAAGATCATGTAATTTATCATAAAGAACATGAAAATGCAATAGAATGTCATACAAGAAGATATCGAGATGATAAAGTGATAAAAAAAGGTTTCTCGCAAGGTTCTTCGTTACATCCCCATTATTCCATGTCGTAAACAATTATTTAGGTGTAGTAGCTTGGCACAATTAATGGATTATCATGCATGCAATAGAAATCAAGATGACATTATTCGAATGCCTGGGGATGGTTTAACATTTATAGACATAGAGGAAAAGTGGCCAGCCTTTAAAGAAGAACCTCAAAATATCATGGGTTCTCTAGCAATTGACAATGTCAATCCATTTGGAGATATGAGATCTTTTTACTCAATGTGGCTTCTTTTTGTTATCAATAATAACCTTCCTCCATGGATGTCAATAAAGAGGGAGCACATTATGTTAACAATGATTGTTCCAAGTATTTTATTATTTTATTGTTACCTACATGTAATTATAAGTCTTGGAGTGAAATGACCACAATAATTATTTGATGTTGTTCATTCAACTAGGTAAGTACAAAGTGAAAGATATGAATGTATATATTGTGCCTCTTATCAATGAGTTGTTGGTGTTATGAAATGGTTTCACTATGAATGATATCTCTAGACCAATTGGACAAAAAAAATTTCAATTCCATGCAATGCTTGTGTGAAAAATTCATGATGCCCCAAGGTTGATACATTTCTATGGTATGTTATGTTGAAATCTAGTTGTACGTGATAATACTAATTTCAAAAATGAACATATTTAATCTAATTGTATCGTTATCTCGTAGGTCTTCAAATAGAGGAAAAAATTGCATGTCTAATGTGTGGTCCAAAGATGAAATATTGTCATTCCAAAAGTTTAAGAAAGCAAGTGTTTGATGAGAATAGGAACTTCCTCCACATACATCATAAATATCGAAGTGTCGAAAAACATATTTTCAATGGGAAAGAAGAGACTACATCAAAACCACAAAGAATGACACCTCGCCTATGGTAGTTGGAATATAATAGAATTTGAGGTAGTATCCCTCCACCTAATGGCTTATGTTTAGAAATTATATATTTTGATTGTGTTTTGTTGGCTCATTATGTAATTTGATGATCGTGAAGGTCATCAAGGCATCACTGACCACCTTCCAAAGGGACTATAATATTATCTTAGAGAATTTAGTAGGCTTCCCTACTACGAGGAGCTACAAATTATGTATATTTCATACTATGCATATCAAAAAGAATGTAATAGAGACATTGTGAAAAATATTGAATGGAAGGCATAACAGAAATACTTGCCAAAATTTGTAGTGACATTCATGATTCCAATTATAGAACAAAAAATATCGTGAATTAAATAGCAATGGAGACCGGATTAATGCAATTGTCCTTCCTTGATTATTAATGGAGCAACAAAGTAATGTCATAAAAGAAGTCATACGAAAAAATCAATTTCCTATACAATTTGGTGTGAATATAAGCAATCTCGTAACAAAGAAAGGTGAATTTGGGTTGGGGCTGAAAATGTATGATTGGCATACCTTCATCAAGATATGTCTTGGTATTTTGTATTTATAATATATTTGTGAAACTGCATTCAATTTTCATTGTATTACGTTAGAAAAGAATGAAATGATTAGTTGACAATTGTTGTAGTATGTGCTAACCCTATCACGCCCAAACAACTTCGACAATAATATCAAACAATTGATATATGATCTTGGAAAATACATGAGGTAAGCAGTGATATTTGTTCAATATATCAAATAAGTAATATATTGTAAAGTCTTGTATTTATATATTTTGTATCTTGAATCCCTTGTAGGTGGTTGTCATCTAAAGGAATCCATAAAGAAGATATAAAATATTAGAAGAAAATAATTTGTCTACTAATGTGTGAAACTCAAAAGTGTTTACCTTCAACTTTTTTCAATGCACAAGAATACTACCTCATACACCAATTTGAGGATATTGAATTGTGTGGAACTATATAGCCTAGGTCAATGTGGATGGTTAAGAGACACTAATTTTTTTTGAAGGGTTTGGTTTGACAAAGAGAACATCTCAAGGGTTCTATGATTTAGGGATATATGGTATACTAGATGATGGTATACGTACTCAATATTTTTCTAATCTTGCAGCAAAGGCCCGTATAGATTGCATTTGGGATCTAGACTCCATTAAAAAATTTGAAGGGGAGTAATTGGTGGGGAATGGTAGATTTAAGAAAGTGAAAGGTAATAAGTTATGAGATATTATTGTAGTTAATTAATTCTTAATCCCCAAAATAAATATGTTGTAAGTCATCTATTTACTTTTTTACAGTCACTAAAGAGTGGGATGCAATACATTTGTTTATTGCAAGCAATCAAGATTGGATGATGGTATGGATTGAACAATGTCAACATTCTAGTCATAGATTAAAATGGGAATCTGTGTCTTCATTAGTTAAACAATCTCATTGTGATGGAGATCCCAATGTTATACAAAAGGAAATAGATTAAGCATATGGTTTAAGAGATCTCCAAGTACTTATAATTTTTTTAATCAACTGTATGTTTTTGAACTCATGATGCAACAATTTATACATGTTTGAAATTATTGTAGGTGAAACACCATAAGACTATGTTATGCAATGGTTATAAGTTTTGCATCAATGATCTTGATGACACAAAGAGAACTTGTGATTCTTAAATAAGTGCAGTCTTCCAAGTGACCAATATTTCATCTAGAAATGGCTTACATCCTTCAGAATCTCAAAATTGATACTATGGCATTTTGGTTGATATACTTGACTATGACTTTAATTCCTTCAAATTAGTTCTCTTCATTGTCAAATGGTATAGAGTATGACTCAATCAAAATGATCCTGATAGAACTGGCATGATAATATATTTCTAATGATTAATACAAGGTTGTTTGAGCCAGCTCGAGATGAGCCCTATGTTCTTCCATGCCAATGTGAGCAGGTATTTTTGATGCAAGATCACCTTGGGTTGCATTGCTATCCTGCATGTTTTTCCTTCTTTCGTGTTACTATAAAATGTACAATGCCTTGGTTTGTTGAGCTCCTTAGTTGTTTCTAAGTTCGTAGTTTCTACCAAGTTCATTGTGTTTTCTAAGTTCGTAGTTGCTACCCAGTTCCTTTGGTCACCAAGTTCATTGTGGTTTCTGAGTTTCTTGCTTAATGTCGAGTTTACTTTGGTTGTCAAGTTCGCTATTGTTGCTAAGTTCACAGTTGCTATCGAGTTTACTTTGGTTGCCAAGTTTGCACTTTTTGTTGAGTTCCTTTGGTGGCTGAGTTCATATGGGTGTCGAGTGATAGTATTTTGGTTTGGGTCCTTCATTGACCGAGTTTCCTATGTCTAGTTCCAATTTGGGTCGACCTTGCAAGTTAATTTATATTTCATATTTAATATCTATTATAATCCAACTTGTGACTTATCCTAGCATTTACAATAAGAGTTTTTTTTTTGTATTTGCAACAGGCTGACTTGTGGGCATGCATGTATTTAATAAGGATTTAGGTTTAATCTTAGGGCATCAAATTGAGGAGTAAAAAGTTAGGAAGAGCAGAAGCAAGCTAAATTTTGAAGCTTGATCTTTGTGGATCGAATTTGAATTGTAATATATTCATAACCTAGAAGGCCTTATAGCTAGGCATGTATTTGATTACTAGATGAATCTATGAAGGCACTTTGTTCCTCTATCTCCAAAGTTTGATGTTATTTGGTGTGTTTTTTTCGTTGTATTTACTCTCACAGGCTGGTTTGAATAGTTGGGTGTGCCTTTGGCCCTAGTTATATCTTCCCTCCCTATGTTTGGTGGTATCATAGCTTGAGGTTTATCTTTGTGGAGATTAGATCGTGTAGAACTCTAAGTGAATTTGGTTATGGGATTGCAAATTTTCAAATTTGACCTATAACTTGTAGAGGGTTATGATCTTGCAAGAACCTGACTGTAAAGATGGTTCAAGGTAGAGGAAATGTTGATAATGTTTTATTGGATGCATTGAGACAAACTATAGCCAAATTAGATGTTGTAGAGATAGCCCAAAGAAGAGGAGTGCATCTTGATGATGTGAGTGATGATGATGCAGTAGTACAAAACCCTAATCCAAAACCTAAAGAAGATTAAGATGAGGCAAGATTATTAAGAGTGTTGTCTAGGGAAAATTCAAATCCTATTGTAGAAGTTATTCCTTATGATGGAAAATTAGATACCAATGTTGTGTTGGATTGGATCTCTAAAATGGAGAAGTTCTTTGAGTATTAAAGCACTCTTGATAATAGGATGGTGAAGATTGCAGTTACTGGGTTGAAAGGACATGCTTTACTATGATGGAAGCATTTGCAAACTAATAGATAAAGGAGAGGAAAGGATAAAATCAAGACTTGGCTGAAGATGGTGAACAAGGTAAAAAAAAAGTTCCTTCCTTCTCATTACCAAGTTAGTTTATTGAGAAATATGCAAAATTTGAGACAAAGAGACATGACTGTGAAGGAGTGTACTCAGGAATTCTATAGATTGGACATCAAATCTAGACATACGGATGATGATGTTGAGAAAATTGCAAAGTACATAAATGGATTGAGATCTGGAATTCAAGATGAGATAAGTTTTGTGAAATTGGAAAGTGTGGAGAAAGCATATCAATATGCCTTTAAATTTGAGGAGATCTTGACAAAGAAGCATGAACAAATAAAGAGGTAGAGCTGGTAGATTCCAAAGAGGTAGAGGTATATCTTACGGAGAAGGTGATAGATCTGATAGTTTTGTACAACATAAGAGAAAATCTAAATGGAGGAATGATGATAAAGGCAAGACTGAGTGGAAAGGTGGTGATTCTTACTGAGGAGCTACTAGTTCTTACAGAGGAAGAGGTAAGTCTTATTCTAGAGGTGGTTTTCATGGTAATTTTTTCAGATGTGGTAAAGAAGGGCATAGATCCTTTGAGTGTAGATCCTCTAAAAGTGGGCAAGGTAAAAGAAATTTTGTGGTTCAAGGAAACACTAAGGGTTCATCAAGTGGACTTGAAGCTAGAAAAAATCTAATGGTGAGAAGAACCTTATGTAATAAGGGAAGTGATGAGGAACCTATCCTATGTAGAAGTCTTTTCAAGACTAGATGTAAGATGGCTAGAAAATGTTGTAAGGTGTTCATTGATAGTGAAATTTCTACAAATTTGGCATCAAAATAATTGGTTACAAAGTTGTAGTTGTAGAGGTTGGAGCACCCTAAACCTTATCATGTTTCATGGATCAAAGATGAGCATAAGGTATTGGTAAGTGAACAATGTATTGTGAAGTTCAAGATTGGAGATTACTTTGATGAAGTTCTTTATGATATTATGCCTATGGATTATTGTCATATATTTTTGGGTAGACCTTGGAAATATGGTAGATATTCTATACATGATGGAAGATTGAATAAATATAATCTTTGGGTGAATGGAAAAAAACAAATATTGCAGCCTTTGATAGAAAGTCCAGATGAGGTTAAGCATACTATTGTGAGAATTTGCATGGTTAATGGAAAGTAATTTGAAAAGGAAATGAAGAAGAATCAAATATGTTGTTCCATAATCCCTAGGAAGGAAAGTTGTGTTAGTAGCAACTGAGTATCATAAAATAGTGCTAATTGTGTGCCAGTCAGTAGTGACCGAGTAATAGAAGCTAATGGTAACTGAGTGACAACATAAACTAGTAGTATTGACCAAGTGCCAATAGAAATTACTAATTTTTTGAATGAGTATAAAGATATTATTGCAAATGATATATCGGATGGTTTACCTCCTATGAGAGGTATAAGTCATTACCTCCTATGAGAGGTATAAGTCATTGCATGGATCTGATTCCTGGAGCTAGTTTTCTGAACAAAGCACCATATAGATTGATACCTACTAAAAATGAAGAACTTAATAGACACGTGCATGAATTATTACAAAAAAATTTGTTCAGAGAAAGTTTGAGTTATTGGGATGTACCTGTTGTATTAGTACCTAAGCATAATGGAGAATGTGTACTAATTCAAGAGCTATTAACAAGATCATAGTGAAATACAGGTTTCCTATGCTGAGGATGAATGACATAATGGATTGTTTGAGTGGAGTAAAGTATTTTACCAAAATTGATTTTAAGAGTGGCTATCATCAGATCAGAATCAAAGAAGGTGATGAATTGAAGACTACTTTTAAGATAAAAGATGGTTTGTATGAATGGTTGGTAATGCCTTTTGGGTTGAATAATGCACCTAGCACTTTCATGAGGTTGATGAATGAAGTTCTAAAGAGATTCTTGGGTAAGTTTTTTATTTTTTATTTAGATGATATTCCAATATTTAGTAAGACTAAGAAAAAACATCTTGAGCATGTTAGACAAGTATTATAAAGATTGAAAAAAAAGTTGATGATTAATCTAAAGAATTATTCTTTTATGCAAGAGGAGATTGTGTATTTGAAATTTTTTATTTCAACTGATGGATTGAACATGGATCTTGAGAAAGTTAAAGCAATTTTTGAGTGGCCTACACCTAAGAATGTGGTTGAGGTAAGATCATTTCATAGTTTGGCTAGTTTTTAAAAGAAGTTTAAAAGGAATTTTAGTTGTATTTGTAATGCTATGACTGAGAAAATGAGAGGAGATAAAAAAGAATTCAAGTGGACACATGGGAATGATAAAAGTTTTGAGACTTTGAAACAAAAGTTTATTGAGTTACATATGTTGGCTTATTCTAATTTCAATAAGGTATTTCAAGTTGAATGTGATGCAAGTGGTAGTGCAATAGGAGTTGTATTAAGTCAAGAAGGTAAACATGTTTTCTTTAGTGAGAAGTTGAATGATGCTTAAAAGAAGTATTCTATATGTGATCAAGAATTTTATGCTATTGTCCAAGCATTGTATAAGTGGAGACATTATTTGATTCCTAAGGATTTTGCGTTGTATATTGATCATAAAGCCTTACAGTACTTGGGAAGTCAACATAAGTTAAATCAAAGACATATGAAGTGGGTTGAGTATTTGTATAAAAGTGGAGTTACTAACTGAGTTGTTGATGCATTGAGTAGAAGACATTCTTTTTTGACCAAGATGAAGGTTGAAATTCTTGGTTTTGATGAGATAAAAGAGTTGTATGATACTGATCTTGATTTTTATGAGATCTAGAGAGAGTGCAGAGCACCTAGTTTGATAGAACAACCAAGTTTGAGGAATATTTTATTCAAGGTATGTTTTTTAAGGGTATTCAATTATGTATTCCTAAGAGTTCTATGAGGTTAAATTTGATTAAGGAAAAGCATAGTGGTGGATTGGCTGGATATTTTGGAATTGATAAAACGTTAAGTTTGTTGAAAGAGAAGTATTATTGGCCTTAGATGTATATGGATTTTTAGAATTTTGTAAAGTGTTGTGGATTTTGTCAAGTTGCAAAAGGAGTAAGTCAGAATACTGGTTTGTATACACCTATTTCTGTTCCTGAGAAACTTTGAAGTGACATTAGTATGGATTTTGTTCTTGGATTGCCTAAGAAAGTGAAGGGATATGATTCTATATTTGTTGTTGTGGATAGATTTTCTAAGATGATCATTTTATACCTTGTAAGAAAAAATCAAATGCTGAGCATGTTGCTAAGATTTTCATCAAGTAGATTGTTAGATTGTATGGATTACCAAGAAGTATTATTTCTAATAGAGATGGTAAGTTTTTTGGTTACTTTTAGAAGAGTTTATGGAAGAAGATGTGTACCGAGTTAAAATTTAGTTCTACATTCCATCCACATACAGATCGACAGATAGAGGTTGTGAATAGAAGCTTCAGAAATTTGTTGAGATGTTTAGTTGGAGACAAACCACATAATTGGGAGATGTTATTAGAAAAAGTTGAGTTTTCATATAATAATTATGTGAATAAGAGTACAGGAAAGACATCTTTTGAGATTGTTACTGGAATGCAACCTATAGGAGTATCACATTTAAGGGATATTTCTAGTGAAGGAAAGAGAAGTGATGTGGGAGAAGAGTTTTCTGATTATGGAGTCTTTGCATAAGAAAGTGAAGATGAAGTTGGAACAAAGTAATCAGAAGTATAAGGAGAATGTTGATACGTCTAGAAGACATCATATTGTTGAAGTTGGGGATGAGGTGATGGTTCATTTGAAGAAAGAAAGATTTCCTATTGGAACATACAATAAGTTGAAAATGAAGTTTAGACCTTGTAAGTGTATATGAGCAATGTTAGTATGCTAATAAAAACCAAATTTAAATAAACCTTCTACAAACTAAACAAAATTCATAAACTTCAAGATAGACTAAGATGAACTCTCAATTGAGAATATGAGCCATTAATGGACTCTCTCAATGAGGAGCTCTCTTGTTCAGTGGCTTTGTCTAAATAGATAGGATGTGTGCTCAAACTTATGCTTCAAAAAGGGCTTCAAATGGAGTTGGAATTTGGGTGTGAGTGTATGGTTTTGATGTAAAATGGCTTCTTAAAATGGCATTATGACTTTACTTCATGGATTGTGTTGTTTTGCAAAAGGTAAAGATCCAATTTATAGGCAAGAGGCTTGAGGGATTGAGGGCTAAGATGCAAGGATGAGAAAAAGCTCATGGAGGGCTTAGATTGCATGAGAGAATAGCACATGGATTATGCTTTCTTATAGCCAATCAGGGAGTGACACATGTCACAGGGTGAGAGGATGGAGGAAAGGGGAAGGATGAGTCAACAAAGGAGGCTCAAGGGATAAAATATTCATAAAGACCCTCATAATGGCTTGTAAGAACAATAAAAGGGCTTGGAAGAGTCATTTATGGCCTAGTGGACTTCATAAAGTTTTATGGTTGGGATATTTTGAGGGAGATGAGAGGAATTTTGACTTGGGCTTGATTAGGAAGGTTTTAAGCTTGCTTAGGATTGTGCAAATGATTAGAGGATGGATTAGGATGGTTTAGGATTAGCTTAGGGATAGGCAAGTGGATGGCATTTAATGAGGGTGGGTGAAGGAGGAGATATTTGTTAACTTTGGCTTGGGTTAGTAAGTCTTAACCCATTTATAGGGAATGTGACAAGGTTAGGAGGGGATTAGGATTAGGTTTAAAGACATCTTTTAGAAGATTCTAGACTTTGGATGAGGATAAGGACTTTCTAGAATAGTCTAGAACTTCCTAGGATGAGGATGAAGACTTTCTAGAAGAGTCTAGAACTTCTTAGGATGAGGATAAATTAGATTTTTAGGAAATAAATAAAGTTTTATTTATTTCAAGGGTTTGGGTTGAGGAGATATTTATTAAAACTTTTTTAATAAACATGAGGATTAATATTTAATCTTAATTAAATATTTTGAGTTGGGATTAGGGGTAGGAAATGATGGGATTAGCCTTTAATCAAAATTAAAGAAGGATTAGAAGATTTTGGAAGAGGTTAGTGGTCTTAAGGAAATTGGCCAAGTTTTGGGCAAAAAATAAATTTTTTATTTATTTTGGGTTTTTTGGTCAATTTATTAATTAAATAATTAATAAATAAGGAAATAATGTTTAAATAAGATTTAAACATTTTTGGGAGGGATTCCTTAATTAAATATTTTTAATTAAGATAAAGGGATTTAATGGCATAAAAATTAATTAATTAATTAATTAATTAATAAATGATGATGTCATCAGGAATTTTTCAGAAAATAAAAATACTTTATTTTCTAAAAGTTTTTAGGTGTCTACATTTTGCCCCTCTTTGATGTAGTTCCGCAAGTGGCATGGCATCAAAGATAAGAAAATAAGATGCCCAAGGCTAGAGCAGAAGAGGAGAGAATGGACTGCAAGATGCCCCCTCAAGAAGGCGACGGGGAGAGAAAGTGAGGCTCGACGACTTCTTGAAAAGTACAAGAATTCGAGATGAGCAAGAAGACTCAAATTGGCTTAAGAGAAGAGGTTTAGTTAGCTCAAACTCTCACTACAGGAGAATGATAAAGGGAGAATCAGAGGCATAAGAGGAAGCAAGCTTAAGATCTCAGGGATTGCAGAGGATGAAGGAGCGGAGTGCTATAAAAAGAATCCAGGATGGGGAGATGGATGAGGGGATTAAAAAGCTGATGCAACAAGATTTCAAAGAGTCAGATTGGTGGAAGATGGGTTTCGGAGATCCCTAGGACTAGGATTGTGGATCTCGAAAGATGAGGCTTGGTCGATTGATTTGGATTGGTGGATCCCTAAGACTAGGATTGTGGAATCCTAAAGCTAAAGGTGAGGAGTGAGTCAAAGAGATACTGATGCATAAGCTGGGGTAGGAGACATGGATGCTGGATATGGATGGGGGATAATGGAGATGAAGGAAAACCATTGAAACTTTTTGAGCAGGGGGATACTTCAAAGAGAAGTACCACCATGTAGTTGAGCACTAGATTTGCTATAGGATTGTTGATTAATTGCCAAGGTTACCAAGAACATCAAGGCCTTTTCACCAATTGTCTAGAGGACTGACAGACTGACTCAAAACAAACACGCAAGGATTGCCCCAGCATCACACATGAATCTCAAAAGAATCAGAGTGGAACCGACACTGGATAACCCACAAGCAAAAAATAAAAACAAACAAAAGACTTGATCAAGACCCTACGCCCAGATTGCCCCATTCGTAGTATACCATGATATGGAAGATCGTGGCAACTTTGAGGAGGGAACAAAAAGATTGTTTGGAAAAGATACTTTAAGACCCAAAAGGGAAGATTCCAAATCAAAAGAAAGTGAAAAAGCCAAAAGAGAAACATTTGCCAATGAGATGGGTAGGACAAGGTACTAACGGACCAAGATCAGACATGAAGAAAGTTATATCCTACAAGGATCTATCGGAGAGCACCTAAGCCGGTGGATTTAGATGAGTGATGCGTCTGGCAAGCTGAACTAAAAAGGATAACACTTTGGTGACAGGAGATCTAGCTAAAGGATGCATTGGGATAGCTAACCAAGGGTTGTGCAATGTGTGCAAGATGTTGAGCAAGGACGATCTGACATGAAAACTGGATAGATACAATGGTACTAAGCTAAAGAGGATGTACAAGCTGACAGACCAAGATATGTTACAAATGTACAAGGTTGTTCATGTTTGGGTTTTGTGAGATGGAAATGTTTGTGAAGGGTGGGATGTCTGCAATAGTTGATAGGCGGATAGGTAGATGGTTTGTGAAAAGCTTAAGTGAAAATGGGATTCTTTGTGTGCATGTGATAGGATACAAGCTAGGATACAAGATTTGGCATATAATACAAGCTAGAATATGGTACAAGCTTGGGACAAGATTTGGATATACAAGCTATGATACAAGGGATGATACAAGATTTACAAGCTGAGGTACAAGATTTACAAGTTGTATAGGAGGTATTTACAAGCTCCATTAGATTTTGGATATTTGGTTGGAACACCAAGGGAACAAGAAGGTGTTTTATGGGATGGTGGGTGAATGGATGAGGGATAGGATAGCGATAGATAATGGATTAGTCTTAGTACACAAGGCGCCTAAATTACCAAGTTTTCACCAAGGTACCTATCCAAGGCACTTGAATTGCCAAGTTTTCACCATTGGACGCTTATTTCTCTTTACTATTTTATTTTTTTATTTTTTCAAAAGCTAGGTATACCAAGGATTTTCAAGCATAGAACTTCTTGAGATGAATGATGTTAGTAGGATCATTGAAGAGTTCTCCTTCTGGTGTAGATAGCTGATAGGCTCCGAAGCCAAAGGAGGCAATGACAACATAAGGACCAAGCCATGTAGGTTCAAACTTGCCTTTCTTTTCTCGATCAGCTTGGACTTTCATATTTTCTTTAAGGATCATGTCACCTGGTTGAAAGTGTCATGGGAGCACCTTCTTGTTGAAATTCCTTTTGAGATGAGTTTGATAGACTGTGAGATGATCATAGGCTTGTTGTCACTTCTCGTCTAAGAGATCTAGCTGGGTGAGCTGAGCTACTCTGTATTCTTCATCTGATATTTTTCCTTGCAAAGATATGTGCAAGGAGGGAACTTCAACCTCTATAGGTAGTACCGCTTCAGAACCATAGACTAGGGAGTATGGAGTTGTGCCTGTGGATGTATGAAAGGAGGTTCGATAGGCCCATATGGCTGGATTTATTTGTAGGTGTCAATCACGACTGGAATCATTGAAAACTTTCTTTAGGATTTTGAGGAGGGTTTTGTTAGTTGCCTCTTCTTGGCCGTTACCTTGTGGGAAATATGGGCTAGAAAAGTGATGATGGATGCGAAGGGAAGTGCATAATTCTTCCATGTTGATATTTTCAAAGTTACCTCCGTGGTCAGTGAAGATGGTGGATGGGATACCAAATCGGCAAGCAATGTGGTACAAGATAAACTTAGAGACCTGAACTCCTGTAGCTGAGACTAGGGGGACTACTTCCACCCATTTAGTGAAATAGTCTGTAGCTGTTATTATCCATTTATGTCCATCAGATGAGAGGGGTGTGATAGTTCCAACTAGATCAAGGCCCCAACAAGCGAAAGGCCAAGGTGGTGCAATAGGTTGTAGATCCTGTGCTGGAGCGTGCACAAGATTTGTGTGCTGCTGACATGGGAGACATTTTCTGAAAAAGTCACAAGAGTCTTCTTTAATGGTAGGCCAATAGTAGCCTGCTTTAAGGATTTGTCGTGCTAGGACAATACCACTCGTGTGGGCACCGCAAAGTCTAGAGTGTACTTCTGTTAACACCATCGCGGCCTCATTTTGGTCTAAACATCGAGAGAGAGTATCATGATAACCCCGACGATATAAGGTATTGGCTATGATAACATAGCGGGATGACTTTCGGATGAGGTTCTGGCGTTGGGTACGTGTGAGGTGAGGGGATATGATACCATTGTTAAGGTAAGCATGAATCTCATGGTACCAAGGGGATTGGGGACTAGCCAAGATACAAACATAGTTTGAATCCTCATTCGCATAGGTGGGTGTGAGGAGTTGCTCGACTAAAAACTCATACTATGTAGCTGCTTGGGAAATTTCCAAGAGTGAGCCAATAGTAGCCATAGCATTTGCTGCTTTGTTTTGTATTCGAGGCACTTGTGTAAACTGAAGCCTTGTAAAATGTTGGGTTAGTTGATCAACTAGCTCTTTGTAGGGTAATAGCTTTTCATCTTTGGTTTGATATTCATTTAGGGCTTGCTTGATGATGAGTTGAGAATCGCCAAAGATTTGTAACTCAGCAATGTTCCATTCTGCAGCTATCTTTAATCCTGCTATGAGGGCCTCATATTTAGCTATATTGTTGGTGCTAGGGAATTGTAGCTTGAAGGCTTTTGGAATGTAATCTCCTTGAGGTGTGACCAACAATATTCCTACCCCTGATCCATGAGATGTGTATGAGCCATCAAAATAAAGTTTCCATGGGGGTTGTTCTTCAATTAGATAGATATGCTCATCTGGAAATTCTATGATCAACGGATAAGCATCTATTAGAGGTGCATCAGCTAGGTGATCTGCTATAGCTTGCCCTTTGATTGCCTTTCTATCCACATACTAGTTGTCAAATTCGCTAAGGAGCATAACCCATTTGGCCAAATGGCCTATAAGTGTTGTTCTGGAGAGCATATACTTGAGAGAGTCGATCTTGGAGATTAGTTGGATGGTATGACTTAGCATGTAGTGGCGAAGCTTTTGAGTTGAGAAAACAACTACCAAACAAGCTTTTTCCATAGGAGTGTAATTGAGTTCATAACCAACTAGGGTTCTACTGATGTAGTAGATGGCTCTTTCTCTACTGTAGTCATCGAGCTATGCTAGAAGTGCCCCTAAAGCAGTAGGTGTTGCTGATATGTACAGAATCAGGGGACGACTAGGAACTGGTGGAACCAAGAAAGGGGGATTGATGAGATATTGCTTGAGATGGTCGAAGCTGCACTGACATAAAGGATCCCACTTGAAGTTCTCATCCTTCTTCAGTAAATGTGAAAATGGTGTACACTTATCTGCAAGCTGGGAGATGAAGCGTCGAACAGATTGAAGCTTTCCCTGAAGAGAACAAAGTTGTCATAGTGTCTGGGGAGGAGGCATGTCTAAGATAGCTTTGACCTTCTTGGGTTTGATCTCTATACCTCGTTTAGAAACTATAAAGCCTAGAAGATTGCCAGATGTGACCCCAAAGACACATTTCTTGGGATTCAGCATGAGATGATATTTGGCTAACCTATCAAAGACTTTCTCCAAGTCAGCAAGATGATCCATGAAGGTATGAGACTTGACCAAGATATCATCCACATAATCCTCCAAAATGCTATGGATGAGATCATGAAAAATGGTTGTCATAGCTCTTTGATAGGTAGCCCCAGCATTCTTTAGGCCAAAAGGCATCATGTTGTAGCAAAAGGTTCCCCAAGGGGTAGTGAATGCTATCTTATGTTGATCCTCTTCTACAATCTTGATTTGATTATACCCAGAAAATCCATCCATGAGGGACAAAATTTCATGTCCAGCTATAAGATCTACAATCATATCTATGTTGGGCAAGGGAAAATCATCTTTTGGACAAGCTTTGTTAAGATCTCTAAAATCAGTGCAGATTCTGATGTCACCGAAGGGTTTAGTGACAGGGACCATGTTGGAGATCCACTTTGAGTAGTCGATAGGTAGAATAACCTTAGCAACTAACATTTTTTCTAATTCAGCTTTGACCAGTAATGCCACCTTGGGGTGCATTTTTCTAAGCTTTTGTCTGATGGGCTTGATCTTTGAATTGACTGCAAGATGATGAACTACAAGCTTTGGATCAAGTCTTGGCATGTCCTGATATGACCATGCAAATCGGCTAATGTTCTCTCTTAAGACCTCAAAGAGGAGATCAACTTGGTCTTGTGATAGGGATGCAGCAATGTGAACAAGTCTGGGGATCTCTAAAGAACCAATGTTGACTTCTCGAGTATCCTCAATTAGAATAGAAGACACCTCTAGTCGATTATCTTGAGGAGACAATGCTAAACCTTCATGTTCTGCTTGTGGCTCTGGATTTTCTTACTGAGGGGTTCTCTTCACTGCCATAGCTAGTCTCAGATTCACCTTAGTTCCAGTTTTGGGTGTACCGAAACTAGGTTGGGGATTTTCTCCAAAATACCCCTTGGTATCTAGCTTGTAGATATAGGCAGAATCTGGCTTTGTTTGCTTATGAGGAGTTTTGGCTCCCATGAATCTTAGAAGTGCTTCCTCTAATGTGAACTCATCAATGTGTATGATGCTTGGTTGGTCCCAATCTATGAGTTGTGGATGGGCATGTGGTATGTCAATGAGGTGTATGGATAGTTCTTGGAGAACAGAGTCTCCGAGGGAGATATGGTCTAGGATATCATCGTAGGCTCTCTTTTCAACTTCCTCAGGAATGTCTTCAATTTTGACAAGGTCATGGTGAATGTTCAAAAAAGCGTGACCATCTGTATTGGTGCCCCCAGTTGTGGGTATGCCAAAGCCAAGACTTGACTTTGATTCTCATTTGTGTGCATCGATGGGGCACTGCATGCCTCTTTCTTCTGGTCCTAGACCACCACCTTGATAGTTCCATTTGTCAGTGATGAGCTTATGTTCTTGGGGATACTTCTGGCTGAAGTGATCAAGGCATGCTTGATTTCTTTGAGGTGCATCCTTATGTAACCAATTGTTGATATCTGGAGTGAGCTCCTCATGAAGAGGGATTTTTGAGGATACAAAGGTTGTTGGGCCAAACTATTTGTATCGAGGAGGTGGAATCTCCTTAGCTTTTTGATATGTCAGTCATCCATGGGCATGTGGATCAAGTGGGAGTGCCCCGACAGCAAATGCATCCGACAGACCATACTCTCCACAGCCTTTGTTATTGATCTTCACGGTAGACAGGGTGGAGGCGAGGATGGTTTTTGGGTCATTACAAGTATGGGATGAGCTGGCGATGGATGTGCCAATATCAATTCCAGGGAAATGGTTTGTATATGAAGCTTCAACCGCATTGCAGTAAGCAAAGGGTTCTGGATCGGCATGGATGGTTACCTCAGTGCCTTGATATGGAAATTTGACGCACTGATGGTAAGTGGATGGAACAGCTTTCATGGCATGAATCCATGGGCGATCGAGGAGGATGTTAAATGGTAGGTTTAGATCAATAACATGGAAGAGTGTCTCTTAGATGACTGGCCTAACCTTGATTGGTAGCAAAATAGTTCCTTCTGTGGTTCTTTCCAAGTTGTCATAAGCTTTGATGGTGATAACATCACTGATGATATCTGCCTCAGTATACCCAGCTTGTTTTATGAATTTTAGGGTGCAAATATTCAAGGCTGATCCATTATCTATCATTACTCTTTTCACGGCAAAATTGGATACCATGATGGCTATGCGAAGCAGAAGGGTGTGATCTGGCTCGACCACGGGTATGTCGATGGGTTTGAAAGATAGGGCACATGAGGAGGATAGGTGTCCAACAAGATTATGAAAATCAGTAGCATTGATATCTGAAGGGACACAGGATTCTATAAGGGCACTATCAAGGATGTTCTTGTACACAGGACTAGTGTGAAGAAGGTCTAAAATGGAGATTTGGGCTACCATGTTCCCAAGGTGTTCCAAGATATTGTATTGGCTTTTTGATGGAGCTGATGGTGCTGGTGAAACGGGTGGGCCTGCGATGTTCAATCGTGCTCTTCGAGTGGTGACTGCACACTCATTGTTTGGTCCTTGGATATTGATAACATTGACAGAAGGCTCTTTCTCAGATATACAGCCTATAAGGCTACCATAGTCTATATAGGATGAAGTGTGGTCATTGTTCTTCCCATGCTGTTGGTTTGGCTGACGGTTGTTGGTGTTGTTGTTGTTGGTTTGGATAGGTGCTTTTCCAAGATTTTGATTGTTGTGAGGAGGAAAAGAATTTTGATAGATCTATAAGCCTGCATTGGGAGAGGTTTGGGCACCAACAATGATTTCCTTTCGACCAATGAGGTCCTGCACATAGTCTTTCAGTTTCATGCATCTGAGGGTGGTGTGACCTTTTAGCCTATGAAATTTGCAGTACTCATTGTCTTTGTACCATGCAGCTTTGGATTGGCTTGGGTCGATTTTCTGGGTAGGAGGAAATTTGATGAGGTTTTCCTTGATTAATTTCTCAAAAATGACATCCAAAGGTTCACCAAGGGGTGTATAATTTCTAGGTGCAGGTTGGAATCTAGGCTTTTGTCCTGCGGCTACATTGATGGCATTAGCTTGATTGCTAGACCCTTGGAAGTTGGGTCTTGGATTGTGGTTTTGATAGCTTTGGTTATTCTATTGTTGGTAGTTGATAGCTTGTTGATTGTTTGGTTGATATGGTGGGTTGGACTAGTTGTGAGAAGGACCAACAATATTCAAATGTCTGGTGTCAGTGACGCCATCTGTTGCAACATGCTTGTTTCTGTTCCAATATCTAGACTTGTCATTTGAATGTGATTGATTTTGGTTGGCTTCCTTGTAAATCTTGACCACACCATCTTTAATGAGTCCTTGATCAAGGATCATTCCTTTCTCTTTGATATCTTTGTAGGTCTGCAAACAATTCATGGTCATGTGGTGAGCCAAGCTAGGATGGGCATTATCAATAAACATTTTCACCAAATGGCGCTCTGGCAAGGTACAAGATATGCGGGTGGTAAGGGTTTTCCATCTTTGTAGATATTTGGGAAGGCTTTCTCCACCTTTTTGCTTAGTGTGGACAAGATCAACTACTGATAGCTCTGTTTCAACAAGATGGGCATATTGGGCTACAAATGCCTCAGACAATTCAACAAAAATTTTAATTGTGCCATAGGAGATTCTATAAAACCATTCTAGAGCTGGTCCGGCCAAGCTTTTGGGAAAGAGATGCAAGAGGAAGACATCATTGTATGCCACTTCTTGGCAATGCATGTAAAATTCTTTGATATGTGTGACAGGGTCTCCTTTTCCTCTGAATTTGTCAAATTTGGGTGTCTCAAAATGCTTGGGAAATGGTGTCATGGTAATGGCTCTGTCAAATGGGTAAGGACACACATTCTGAAACTTGAAGGTTTTTGGATCATTTCCCTCTTGGATGTTCTTCAAAGCTATTTTCATGGCTTCCCATTCTGAATTAATGGGTGACATCTGGGGTGCCCCCAATGTAGGAGTGCCCTGAGGTAGGTATGTGCTAGATGAGGCAATGGAATATGGATGGCTTTGAGGTATGGGTTGATAGGGATTGTACATGGCTTGGGCAACTGAATGGTGGATGATGGGTTGCTGAGGTGGAGGTGGCACATATTGTTGCATGTGTTGCAAGGCTTGCTGTTGATATTGGATTTGAGGTTGGGATTGAGGAACATAAGCTGGTTGTGGGATAAATGGATTGCTTTGTGGTGGTAAGGTATAAGATGGGTGTGAAGCTTGGGGAAAGGATCGAAGAGCTTATGGAACTTGACTTTGGATCTGAGGAGTTTGACCAATATATGTGAGTTGTGTCCCCATTTGGGAAGGTGTCTGCATGGAAAAAGAGGCCAAGTAATTGGTAGTTGGTGGTGGTGGATTTCCTCCTAGAAGTGGCATAGAAAAATAGTTGGTAATAGGAGGTAATGGATTAGTTGGTGGTGGAGGTGGTGGGAATTAAAAGCTTGGAAATGGAACTGATGGGGTTTGATAGATTGGTGGCTAGATTTGAAAGCTTAGTAGAGTGGTGGCAGGAGCTTGGGTCACTTGAGATCTGGACAGAACATTGGTAGTAGCTGGTGGGGTTTGATAGCTTTTTGAAGTGCGGGTAATAGCTTGTGGATTTGTGGCTGATGGCACTGAGCTCCAAGGACCTAGTGGAAATGATGGAATTGTGTTCTGAGCTAACGTAAACAAGCTGGGGGTGATAAAGGGTTGATTACTTGGCCCCATGGGTGGCATTCCTGTTGTATATTGTTGAGGTTGGCCAAAGATGCTAGCACTGATTTGGGAGATGGGTAGATTTGGAAGGCTAGGTTGGAGAGCAGCAGCAACAACAGTGAAGGGAGTGAATGGTGAGGTGTTTTGGGCAAAGGGGGTTTGGGATGGAGTGGTATGGACCAATGCTGGAGTGGTGGTGGCTAGATTGGCTTGTGGAAGGGAGATTTCAACTTGAGTGGAGGCTGGTATGTTTGGGTCTGTTGGATCATATGGGGTGGGTTGAGGCTCTTCTTTTGGCACATATTGAGGATAATTCGAATCATAAGAGCCTATGGGTGCTGGGAGTTGCTCAAACAAGGGGTGAGATGGATCTGATAAAGGGGGAGGTCTTCCAAAGTTGAAGGCTCCAATGTTGTCCCTTTGAAAGTTAGCCATGATTGTTTCCTTATTTTTTTCTATAATGGCGTTCACCAATATTGCATTTCCTGGTTGGTTCATGAAAGCTTCAATGTCAGTAGGTGATGGTATAGCGTTCTCTGGGCTGAAGGATGGTTGAGTGCTTAAGGGGAGCGATGTTGTTGGATCCAAATGATAGGGCTCCATTTTTTCCTTCTTCTTCTTGCCTAAGCGAGTGAAGGGTGGCATGAAAATGCAGAATGTTTCCTAAGGATGAGATGCAATAATGCTGATGGAGGCAAAAGAGGAAGGATTTTCTATGCAAATGATTTCCTAAGTTGAGGAAAAGTTGTATGACAAAACCTAAGGAGGATTGGGTTGAGGATTCTAACTTCAAAGATATGTTGCCAAATTATGAAAGGTCTACTTTCCTATGTGCAAGCTTGGTGGTGATTATGTCAACTTAAGGATAGACTAATGATCCTTTAGGAAGAACACGAGATTGACCACTCGTGGATCCCAACCTTTAGCTCAAGGTGATGAGGGATAACAAGTGACAAAGCTAAATTACCCTAGACAAAGCTCTGTCAAAGGGATAACTTGGGTGAGATTGGTGGATTTGGAAGATGTTAGGAATGGCAAAATTTTGGCAAGGTGACAACAATTTTGAAGGCTTGGATGTGAAGATTTTGATTG
Source organism: Cupressus sempervirens (assembly GCA_028749045.1). NCBI lineage: Eukaryota > Viridiplantae > Streptophyta > Pinopsida > Cupressales > Cupressaceae > Cupressus > Cupressus sempervirens. Next base: position 198,578,764 of record CM053792.1, read on the forward strand.
CTGGCTAGATGGTTAAATGAGATGGATGAGCTAAAATGCTTAAGGGGAAGACTAAAGATGGCTGGCTTTCCTACAAAGATGACTCTAATGCAAAAGTGAAGCTTATGCAAGAAGATGTGGAGAAACAAAGGAGTCTAATCATAGAAATCATGCCTAGTTGGTAAGGCATAAGAATTGTTAACTCCTGGATGTTGGTTAAATTGGATGGTGTGATCTAACCAGGCATCTTGAAGGGCTTCATTATCAGCTTTTTCCTCTACTTTGTGGAGTTTGGCAATTCAAGAGCTTGGTGTTAGTTCCTTTCTCTTGGCTAAAAGTTCTTGGTATGCCTGAGATGGCTTGAGTTTGACTTTGTGAAACTTCTGTTTTGGTTTGGGTTGCTCTAACATCAATTCCTAAATCTGCTTAGCTTTGAGAGATCTTGGTTGTTTTTCTTCAACTTGTTCAACTTCTAGAATAGGCAGTGACTACACTAAGTGTTCCCTAAGCTAGGATTGACCAAGTTTGGCAAACATGCATTCAATAAGTAAAAGACCAAGCAATAGATAGAAACAACCAGATAGAAGTTTTGATTCCCAGAATGTGATACTTGCGCCAAGGAGTGTGTATGTTTTACAAATGTTTCGATCATTCACTTCAAACACATTAACATCTTAGATGGTTGTCTACAAGGCTGACAATTGGTTTAGCTAGGGAGTCCTCGATATACCCAAGGTATGTGAGGCCCAAATCCGTAGATGAAACCAAAAAGATGTCACACAGTCGAGAGGAGCGGTAACCCACTTCTCCTCTTTCACTTCTCAAGGGTATAAAGTTCCTTGAGGCTTAGTCCGAGTGACAAAATCTTGATCCCAAGAGAGGTGTCTTTCGATTCACCTCCCGGTTCTTATACTCTGCCAGAACACTGGAGTTGAGGTCATCCAAGGGGTGATGAAATCCTCAAGTAGGCATCCTAAAAAGAAACAAGGTTTTGGATCCTAATCTTATGCACCCAAGATGGCCTCGAAAGACGACAAGGGGAGAGAAGACTTGGATGACCTTGGGCTAAAAAACACGCTTGTTCTTTTTACCAACTGACTCTTATGTGTGTTGATCTAGACTTTGCAAGCACTCATGTTTAAGAGACAATGTTCAGTTCCAACTTTGAAATGCGCCAACAAAGAAAAATCGAGCAAAGAATGAATACAAGAAGAGGAGTTAGGGTCAAAAAAAAAGTAAACCCGCACGCTCGGAGGCCCTCCACGTCAAGTATCGATTAATTTTCTTTAAGGCATTCAAGAGTTGGTGTGATTTTGTTTTTAAGCCCAAAACAAAGATGTGTGAGATTCGATTTCAAGCGCACGCCCGGAGGCCCTCCACGTCAATAGTTGTTCAATTTTAGTGCCCGAACTTGAAGTGTGATCGATTTAGTCTAGAGTTTTGGTCATTTAAGAATTTTGATAAAGTTAAAGCAAACGTTCAAAGACCAAGTGAGTGAGTTAGATTGTGGAACATTTAACACCTTTTTCAAGTAGACCCATCCCCATAGATGGCGCTGAGATTGCAACCAATGGTTGAATTGATGGGTGATTAGAAAAGAGGTGAGTCCAAGGAACTACTCAAATTGATTTTTGCAAATTTGTATTTAACTTAACAAAGTTTCTTAAATGTCCAAAAATCAAACTTTGCCTAAATTGCATGTGGAAAAGAGATTTGTTTTGTTCAATTTTAAAAGCTCCAAATGAAGTGTTTGATATTGCAATGGTTAATTGATCCTTGGCATTCAAGATTGGATTTTTTGTTTTAATCATGCATTCAAAGAAATTTTGATTTTAATCCATGGCATTCAAGAGTGTGTTTAGCAACATGCATTCAAAGACAAGTGATTGAACATTCAAGTTTTTTCCTTTGAGCATTCAAGATTGAGATTTTGTGTGTTGTTTTAAGAACTTTGAAGTGCTTTGTTTTAACCTTAGATCATTCAAGATTTGTTTTGGACTCAAAAGTGAAATTTGACTCTTTGGACTTTGGTTTTCATTCAAAATTTTGTGTTCTAGTTTGCATGTTTTAAGCCCAAAAATGATATTCCTAGATTGTTTTGATGCATGAAAAACCTAAGAAACATTCAAGATTTTGCAACAAGACATTTGTTTGGAACAAATAACAAAGCTTTTAGGACAATTTTTGGCAACCACTTAGGACTCTTAGTTTTCATGAGATTTTTAAAAGAACTTTAAAATATTTGCAAATGAGGTTCATTTTATCCTTGATTGATGCTTTGAGTTTGATTTAAATTTTAGTGTGCACTTAGTGTTGATTTTGAACCTTTTGAAATGGAAACTTGAAGTTCTTTTTAAATTCCCAAAAAAGAAGTGTTCCTAACTTTGCATGAATGCATCTAAAACTTTGATGTTGCAAGGATGCAAATGATTGGATTGGTTTAGTTTCACTTGTTAAAAGATTTTTTCTTTTTTGCAAATTTTTAATTTTTTTAATGGATTTAAGTATGATTTGGGGGTTCATTTTAAGCACTAAAAAGAAGTGTGTATGATTTTGCTTCCTTAAAAAAAAATGGCCAAGATCTCCCACAAGAAGAAGAAGAAGAAGTATATGGAATAAGAAGAATATAGACAAGAAGAGGAAGAAGAATTTCAAGTGCTTTGTCCACCTATAAGCTTGAAAAATCTGCAAATACTATGAGATAGACTATGAGTTCCTTTGTCTTCTTCATGCTCATGTGGACCTACAAAACCAATTTATACAATCCTACCAATCACAAAAATAAGCAAAATTAGCCAAAATTACCAAATGACATACAAAACTTGACTAAAAAAGCTAATGAAGATGACCCATGCAGGGTCCCATGCCCACCCATGCAGGGTCCCACCGGGCGTGCCAAAATGTATATGAGCAATGTTAGTATGCTAATAGAAACCAAATTGAAATAAAGCTTCTACAAACTAAACAAAATTCATAAACTTCAAGATAGACTAAGATGAACTCTCAATTGAGAATATGAGCCATTAATGGACTCTCTCAATGAGAAGCTCTCTTGTTGAGTGGCTTTGTCTAAATAGATAGGATGTATGCTCAAACTTATGCTTCAAAAAGGGCTTCAAATGGAGTTGGAATTTGGGTGTGAGTGTATGGTTTTGATGTAAAATGGCTTCTTAAAATGACATTATGACTTTACTTCATGGATTGTGTTGTTTTGCAAAGGGGAAGGATCCAATTTATAGGCAAGATGCTTGAGGGATTGAGGGCTAAGATGCAAGGATGGAAAAAAGCTCATGGAGGGCTCAGATTGCATGAGAGGAGAGCACATGGATTGTGCTTCCTTACAACCAATCAGGGAGTGACACATGTCATAGGGTGAGAGGATGGAGGAAAGGGGAAGGATGAGTCAACAAAGGAGGCTCAAGGGATAAAATTTTCATAAAGACCCTCATAATGGCTTGTAAGAGCAATAAAAGGGCTTGGAAGAGTCATTTATGGCCTAGTGGACTTCATAAAGTTTTATGGTTGGGATATTTTGAGGGAGATGAGAGGAATTTTGACTTGGGCTTGATTAGGAAGGTTTTAAGCTTACTTAGGATTGTGCAAATGATCAGAGGATGGATTAGGATGGTTTAAGATTAGCTTAGGGATAGGCAAGTGGATGGCATTTAATGAGGGTGGGTGAAGGAGGAGATATTTGTTAACTTTGGCTTGGGTTAGTAAGTCTTAACCCATTTTAGGGAATGTGACAAGGTTAGGAGGGGATTAGGATTAGATTTAAAGACATCTTCTAGAAGAGTCTAGACTTTGGATAAGGATAAAGACTTTCTAGAAGAGTCTAGAACTTCCTAGGATGAGGATGAAGACTTTCTAGAAGAGTCTAGAACTTCTTAGGATGAGGATAAATTAGATTTTTAGGAAATAAATAAAGTTTTATTTATTTCAAGGGTTTGGGTTGAGGAGATATTTATTAAAACTTTTTTAATAAACATGAGGATTAATATTTAATCTTAATTAAATATTTTGAGTTGGGATTAGGGGTAGGAAATGATAGGATTAGCCTTTAATCAAAATTAAAGAAGGATTAGAAGATTTTGGAAGAGGTTAGTGGTCTTAAGGAAATTGGCCAAGTTTTGGGCAAAAAATAATTTATTTATTTATTTTGAGTTTTTTGGTCAATTTATTAATTAAATAATTAATAAATAAGGAAATAATGTTTAAATAAGATTTAAACATTTTTGGGAGGGATTCCTTAATTAAATATTTTTAATTAAGATAAAGGGATTTAATGGCATAAAAATTAATTAATTAAATAATTAATTAATTAATGATGATGTCATCAGGAATTTTAAAAAAAATAAAAATACTTTATTTTCTAAAAGTTTTTAGGTGTCTACAGTAAGATCTTGAAGAAGTTTGAGAGTGGAAATGCTTATGAAGTTGAGTTACCTGATGACATGGATGTATCTCCTATATTCAATGTTGTTGATTTGTACAAATATCATGAGTTGGATGATGAATTTGTTGTATCATATAATTATCCTAAGAAGCAAATTGAAGAGGTTGAATAGATACTAGATCAGAAGGTTGGTGAGAGCACAAGAGGAAAAGAGTACTATGAGTATTTGGTAAAGTGGAAGAATAAACCAATTAAAGATGTTACATGGATTTCCTAATCTGAGTTGGATTCAACTTAGATTGTGACTTCTCAATGATTCAGGAAAATAATTTCTTTCAATCCTAATTGTCTAATGTAGGAGCATCCTAGGTTGCATTTATATCCTGCATGTTTTTTCTATTTTCTTATTGTTGCCGAATTTACAATGCCTTGCATTGTTGAGCTCCTTGGTTTTTTTTGAGTAGGTAGTTGCTACCAAGTTTGTTGTGATTTCTAAGTTTGTAGTTGCTACCGAGTTTCTTTGGTTGCCAAGTTCATAGTGGTTGTCAAGATTCCTAGTTAATGTCAAGTTTACTTTGGTTGTCGAGTTCATTTTTGTTGCCAAGTTCACAGTTACTGTTGAGTTTACTTTGGTTGTTGAGTTTGCAATTATTATTGAGTTCTTTTGGTGGTTAAGTTTATTTGGGTACCAAGTGATAGTATTTTGATTTGCGTCCTTCGTTGATCGAGTTTCCTATTTTCGGTTCCAATTTGGGCCAACCTTGCAAGTTAATTTGTATTTCATATTTATTATCTAATTTGATCTAATTTTTGGCTTATCCTAGCATTTAATATAAGATTTCAATAGGTTGACTTGTGGTCGTGCATGTATTTAATAAGGTTTTGTGTATAATCTTAGGGCATCAAAGTGAGGAGTAAGAAGGTAAGAAGAGCATAAGCAAGCTAAATTTTATAGTTTGATCTTTGTGGATCAAATTTGAATTGTAATGTGGTCGTAACCTAGAAGGCCTTATAGTTGGGCATGTATTTGATTACTTGATAAATCTATGAAGGAACTTTATTCCTCTATCTCCTGAGTTTTCTGTTACTTGGTGTTTTTTTCATTATGTTTACTCTCATAGGCTTGTTTAAATAGTTGGGTGTGCCTTTGGCCCTAGTTATCTCTTCCCTCCCAGTGTTAATTTTAATTAGAGCTTCCACATAAACTAGTTTAGTCATTTGTTGTTAGACATGATCCAATGGGAAGGCCAATAAATTATAATGTGATGGAAGAAGAAGATGTTGAGGAAGAGGAAGAAGTGGATCATGATCAAGAGTTATTCAATGATGCTCTTGATGTAAATGATGTTGCTACTAATCATGATGATGATGCTTCTACTAGTCACGATAATGAGGAAGAGGATGATGATGATGAGCACCACCACCACCTTGACAGTGGTGGTGATGATGTTGATGATGACCATGATGGTATTGGTGATGATGTCGACGACCACAATGATCTTGTTGATGAGATGGATGAAGAATAATATCAATGATGGGGAAGGTTTATTAGCTAACATTGGAGGGGGTTTGATTATCAATGAGAAGAATGAAATGTATAGTTATGTTATCAATACCTATGCTATTCAGTATTCAGTTCTTGATAGATCAATGATTAATTTGATTAACTTGTCATGTAACTTTTACTATTTATAATTCATATGTGATGCTAATATTCAATGTAATTTTGAGTATATGTATCAATTCTTTTTTAGCTAACATAAGACAACTGATTTAGTATTTCATAAACCCAAAGCCCTTTCATGAGCATCCTACACAGTCTCGTAGATCATCGGGTATAAATCAGTACACCCCATAGAGATTAATGTATTTTACCATTTGTAAAATATCTCTATCGTTGATACTTGTCTGTCTTATTTCGTGGATTTTAGGTACCATGGAATAAGTATTTTTTAGATTTGTCTTCCTCAAGTGAGAAAAATGTACAAATGGAAGAAAAAAGTAAGACATTTAGTAGGTCTAAATCAAGGAGATCGATTCGAGGTCAAAAAATTAGAAAGAAATTCAATAAGCACATCAAATTATTCCTTTCTTAAGGGGGGTCATGTTCTTATGATGATGAGAGTGAAGGTGACTCTAATGTTCCCTTTAAGTACAAACTTCTATAGAAACAATGGGTCCTTAATGAACTTCCTCCACTAAACACTAATTTTTGTGTTGGAGAGAGGATATATCACATATCACCATCCTCAAAACATGGTTTGGGCCTATTTTCCATGGATGGCATAAAGGTCTCTTATAAAAACATTGTTGACTTGATGGAGTATGTTGGACCTTGCTATGATTAGAGTAGTTGGATGCAGATTGTTAGATATAATAAAAAAATTATGTGTAGGTATGCACTTGCGGTAAATTGTATACAACAAAAAGTTAGTGAACAAAGTAAAATAGTAGCTATATACATTGATAAAAGGCTAAAAGCATCAAGGAATATTATAGGTTTTATAATTAGTACACAACCTACATCAACTAAGAAATAACCTTATTGCATATTTGAGGTGTATGAGAGAAATTGTGTATTTGTATGTGTGATAAAAATAATGCGTGGAGGCGAAGAGCTTTATATTGATTACAATTTGAATCCCATAGGTACAAACAAAGGCACTATCATAAGCAAGGTGGTACATAATATGCACATTGAAAATCAAATCTAATCAATGACTCTGACACACCATTAAATTTTATTTTATTTTGCTAACTTAGAATAATAACAAATGTTGATGTAGGAGCATCTTGCATCAGAAAATAAAGGGTGAAATAATTTTATTTTGTTTTTTTCAAAAAATAACAAAAGAGGAAAAAAAATTGGAGAGAGAAAGTGATGAAAATTAGAAGAAAAAAATAAAAATAAATAAATAATGGAGAAAAGAGGGAAAATGCATTTAATAGGTGGCATTATTAAATATAACTTGTGGTTAGAGGATTTATTTAATGTAACTTGCTAAGCTGACTTGTGGCTTGAGGGTTTATTTAATGTAACTTTTTAGTGGCCAACTTGTGGCTTAGTTTGATATAAGTAGAGAGCTTTTTTTGTCATTATTCATTCATTTGAAGGAGGAGTGAGTGTGGAGTATAGCTAACGAGCGAGTTTTTCTTGAGTCTGTAGATAGAGCACCGAATGTGAGGCAATTTATAGCAGGATTATGATTAATCATCCAACTTGGAGAAGAGCATGGAAGATGGAGTAGCTGAGTGAGAGAAGATTTCTAGAGTGTGTCAATAGAGCACCGAATGTGAAGCAGTTTACACTTGGATCTTGGATAAAGTTTGAGAAGAGCTAGTAGCTACGGCTTGGAAAAAAAAGAGATTGCTTAGTGGGCTTGTGAGCACAAGTTGAGATCTTCCTTAGAGGTTTCTACTGGAGTGTGGATCTAGACTAGCTAGATTTGTGATTGGATCTTGAGGGATCTTGCAAAATTACTATTGTAATTGCTTATGTATTTGGTCGTAACCTAAAAGGCCTTACAGTCGGGCATGTTGGATGTAAATCTTATGATTATATTATGAGAACTAGCATTATTTGGGATCTATTATTTGTGTTTTTATTTATTCTTCCATTGTGTGGTTATTTTCTAGGGGCTAGGACATCTCCTTTAGGGACTCTCCTGCCTTGCATTACATCAAGTAGTATCAGAGCGAAGGTTGTTCTTGAGTGTATAGACCAAGTGCTAAAGTTGGGCGAGTTTGCATCAGGACCATGGGAGGACATGAAAATGGATCTATGGTTGCAAAGATGGAAGGTTGATCTTGTTTAGGAAGATCAATCTATTGGTGATTTGTTATAAAGGGTTTGCAAAAATCTTGGAAAATGGCTCCTAGAGGATTGGACCCTGAGATAATTGTAAATCTTCGTGATATGGAGAGGAGGTTTTTTGAGATGCCTACTTGGTTTGAAGCTAGTTTGGTTGATTGAGTTAAGGATGGGGTGAGGAAGGCATTATGTGGATGTTTGTGGAGCTAGAGTCTACTAATTTGGAAGAAAGTTGTATGGCCGATTAAAAGACTTGTTCGAGAGAGATGGCATAACAAGGTCGAGGTGGAAGAGGTTGGTTTTGTTGATCAATTTGTGGAGTCTGATATAGAACTTGCAGAGCAATTGGAGGTTGTTGTTAAGGATATTCCTAACCTTGTTGATGCTGGGATAGAGATTGGTTTTCATGATCAGTTGATTGAGTCTAAGATGGAGATTGTGGAGCTCTCGATCGTGGATGATTTGGTTTTTGTTGGTGGTGACTCGTATGTTGCAGAGCATCTTATTGTGAGCAATAAGACTACTAGTGTTGTAAAGTTGGAATGTATTCATGGAGATATAGAGTTTGTTGCTGCTAGTGTGGATTCACTAGTTGTTGATGTGGATGAGGGTTTTTTGATGAAGCATTATGTTTAATTTGTTCCTAGGAGTGAACATGTTGATTTGATGGTTCAGATTCTGGTGTTTGATAGAGTGATACAGATGTGGATGATTTGCATGTTGGTTTTCTTGCCTCTGTTGGAGTAAACATGAAGATAGTTGTATATATTTCTTTTAGCGTTTAAGTGTGGGACACAATTTTCTATCTACCTGGGGAGTCTGATGCAAGAGCATCTTGCATCAAAAAACAAAGGGTGAAATATTTTTTTATTTTTTTTCAAAAAAAAGAGGAAAAAAAATTGGAGAGAGAAAGTGATGAAAATTAGAAAAAATAAATTTTAAAATGGAGAAAAGAGGGGAAATGCATTTAATAGGTGGCATTATTAAATATAACTTGTGGCTAGAGGATTTATTTAATGTAACTTGCTAAGTCAACTTGTGGCTTGAGGGTTTATTTGATGTAACCTGCTAGTGGCCGACTTGTCGCTTGGTTTGGTATAGAGGGATTTGTCTTGCCATTATTCATTCATTTAAAGGAGGAGTGAGTGTGGAGAGTAGCTAAAGAGCCAGTTTTTCCTGAGTCTTTGGATAGAGCACTGAATGTGAGGTAGTTTCCAGCAAAATTGTGATTAATCATCCAACTTGGAGAAGAACATGGAAGGTGGAGTAGCTGAATGAGAGAAGATTTTCAAAGTGTGTAGACAGAGCATCGAATGTGAGGCAGTTTACACTTGGATCTTAGATAAATTTTGAGAAGAGCTAGTAGCTGCGGCTTGAAAAATAAGGAGATTGCTTGGTGGGCTTGCAAGCACAAGTTGAGATCTTCCTTGGAGGTTTCTAATGGAGTGTGGATCTAGACTAGCTAGAGTTGGGATTGGATCTTGAGGGATCTTGCAGAAATATTATTGTAATTGCTTATGTATTTGGCCATAACTTGGAAGGCCTTACAGTTGGGCATTTTGAATGTAAATCTTATGATTATATTATGAGAATTGGCATTATTTTGGATCTATTATCTATGTTTTTATTTATTCTTCCACTATTTGGTTATTTTTTGGGGACTAGGACATCTCCTTTGAGGATTTTCCTTCCTTGCACTGCTTCACATGTATTTTAACATGTCTCAATGATTTTTTTTTTGAAATACAGGGCTATAGTATGAATCAACAGCCACAGGATACGCATGGTGGCAATGATTCTTCTTCCTAATAGGTAAAACTCATTGTTGTTATACAAATTAGATACAAGAAATATGTTAATGTGTATTTTTTATTATGTTTTATTATTCACTACTATTTTGGATTGATTTTAAATATAGAGCTAATAACATTGCTCTCACAAATGAGTGTTGTTCAAGAAAAAGTAGTCCACGAGGACGAGGAGACACATGATGAGTTGGATGAATTTATTATGATTTTGTGCTATAGGAAAAAGGTTAATGCAATTGGCATTAGCTCGACCTCAAACTCCTACAATACAATAGACAGAGGATAGGTATGTCATAATATTTAGAATAAAATTATGTAATAATTACTCTTAATACTTATGTGATCTAAAATATTTTAAACTTCGCATAGGTTGCTTGACACATCAAAGGAAACCGAAGCAAGTAAACATAAGCACAAGCATCACAAGCTTGGCTCGGGTGGATATTCAAAACTTGTTGCATAAATTGTAAGTATTTATAAATTGTAAATAATTTGGTCTTTGATGAAATTGATTAAAAAAAATTCATGATACAAAGGAAAAATGTCGGCCATGGAGTTTTTAAAAAACTTCTCAAGAGGACAAGAAATTAGGCTACACAAAAGGCTATATAGTCATGGCTAAATAACTCTGAGCAATGAGTGTGCAAGGTTCTTCTACTAGATCTATTGATGAGGTAAATAAGTCAATTGATTTTTATTTCAAATTGGATAATTTAGCAATTACTATCTTTAATATTTAAATTATAAAAATATAAGTCATTATATTTGTTTTACATTGGAATCCAAGCTGAAATAATTAGCTCAGACTTTCAGACTATAAAACAAATAATTTGAGAAATTTTTCCAACGCAAAACAAATATATACTTATAAGTTCCAAAAATGTATACATCATTATATTTGTTTTACAAATAAATAAAAGATAAATACAATGTTAAAAAAAAGAAATATTTATAGAACTTATCAGAAACATACGTAAATTATGTTGTTAAATAGTATAAATCTATTTGTAAGGAGTATCATACCATAAAAGTAGGATAGCTTCTTTCTATTAAAAATCTTGTCAGAGTACCATCAAAAGCCTTATCCAAGGTAGTGCTCTTACACTTGACATACTTCTTGTATAATATAAATGTTAGATGATTTTTTTAATGAAATATAAGGGTGTTAGCCTCAAATGGCGGTCTATTTGATGTAGGTGCAAAGTTTTCATTATAATTTGTCTTTATTTTGAGAATAATTTTTAGTGATAAGTGGAGGTTTGTGTTTGTCAAGAGTGTCATTTTCTTTATATTTATTTATAAAAATTTAGTTCTAGCTAGTAGGTATACAACCAATTTGAGGATCAATCAACTCCTATGTGCCAATTTTCAAAAGATCATAATTGTCTTGTATAGCATGCCTCTAGATTTCAATACATGGCTTTAATTTAGGAACTTGATTTAGAGTCAATTATGAGATTGAGTTCATCAATGGACACCAACTTATCTACAACACTATTTGTATAAATTGTTATATTTGTATAGCATGCCTCTAGATTTCAACTAGAATCCAAGCTGAAATATAAGTCATTATATTTGTTTTACATTGGAAACATTTCTTAGTATTTGTCTTTTATTTATAAGTATATATTACTGATAAATACACTAATTATATACATTGAATTGCAGCCTGCCCTGATACACCAGTCGAGCACTGTGGAGTCATCAATTCAAATGTGGATCCTAGTACTCAAGGTATATATTTTCTATTCATTTTTTTGTTTCTGAATAATTAATACAAGTAAACATTTTAAATTGGATTTGGTATAGTAATACAAATTTAACTATAACATGTGTTAGGATTAAGAAAACATCTTGTATTACAGTTGCAGGGGATGCAAACGTTGTTCCTAATGAGTGTGTTGAGGTCCAAGCCAGCGGGCAAGATGATGTGGTTGGACAATGTAAAGAGCGCTACAATGTTCTTTAAAGTCTCGATTTTTTTAAATTAAACCCTTTTATTTGTTATTGCAAAGGACTCAACTTTGTAAAGGACAACCAGTGCATTGTTCGAATTCTTTAGAATAATAGGGGGGGTGTGAATCAGTTATCCAAGGTCTAGATGTACAAATAAAACTTTTCAATGCTTAGTAGACCCATATCCATAAAATCTTATCATGCATGCATCTATTAGATCATACAATACTTAAACTTTGTAGGTTATTGTCCTAGGTCAAAACAACTTTCTAGAAATGTAAACATGAAACAACATAAGAACATTCACACAATTTGACACAAGCATTTTTATGTGGAAACCCAATTTGGGAAAAACCACTAGTAACATGCTACTAATTCTCACTCTTCTGAAGTGATGCCCTATGAAAGGCCAACCCTCTTAAAGGTTACAATACACACTGTTAAATGTGACTTGGTTAAAGGATTTCAATCACCCTATTAGGAGTTAGCCTTGTTAGAGGACTTTAGACCATTTCATTAGAATGTCACCCAGTTAAAAGATTTACAAATGACTATTAGGTCATCCTTAATCCAAAGGATTTACCCTAGACTGATACAATGATTAGAAAGTAAGAGTAAGGCTTGATCTAATAACAAATTACAACTCACTTGTAGATGACAGATCTTTGTTTTAGTCCTCTATTCTACTTGGCATTCACACACTTCAGCTCTGATAGCTTGTTCACCCTCCAAGAATTCATACTCTTAAGCCTTCTTGCTTTGCATTCCAATAGCAATCACTTATGTTTGACCACTAAATGAAGCAATACCCTAGACTCCTTGTCTTCCTTAGGTACTCACACATGACAACCTTTTGTTTCTAACCGGCTATCTCTATAAATAGAGAATTCATATCTTTTTTTGCTTAACCATAATAGTCCATTTTTGAGTTAGGTAGGATTAGGTAGGATACAGTGAATCTACCCATTTTTCCATTTGGTTCGTTTAGAAACTTCTACAATCTTCCTTGAATTTTCCTCAAAATGGTTTACCTTGAATTTTGTGCCACTAGCTCATCATAGTTATCTTCCCCACACTTCACACAATTCAAGAAAACAAAATAGTTGGCTCAAATTTCTCAAATATTTTATTTAACATTGTTTGTTGTCACTTGGAAACTATATTGTTTTGTCACTTGGTCAACACTAGTTCACTCCACAAACACTAAAGTTTACTGATGCTCGACACCAACTAAACTTTACTCGGCATATACTAACAATCATTTGGCTTCTACCAATTTATACTTGGCTTGCACTAACTGCTCGGCAAGGCTTGGTAGACACTTTCTTACTTGATCTTCTTCCAATCTTAACTTGAGAAATCTTTCATTTTAGACTTTAAGTAGGTAAACAATATACTATAGTACCAATGTCTTACTTGGTCTTAGTGTTTCTTTTATATACCAAATAACTCAACCTTTCTCTTAGGTGCTATTTTTATCTCCTATTTTAAATCCTCTTCATCAATTAACTAAATGATAGCTAAATGGTAGCTTTTAGCCCAAAAAGCAATTCTCACCAGCAAGTAGTAGGTTTGACATCATTGACAAAATAATGATTTTTTCATTACAAGTGGTTCCTTTAAAAACAATCTTATATCAACATGCACATCCATGGGTGAGAAGAAATATTGATGACAACATAGATATGCCTCTACAAAAATATAGGGAAGGACAAAAAAAATGATTCATGTGAACTTATGTAACTTGTTTGATAATGACTAATGCTAATGTCTAGATGTTTTATTTATGTTCTATGGAATGTTAATGTGAATGTTCTAATGAATTGAATATTTTAATGTTAATGTGAATGTTCTAATGAAACTTATATGTTAATGAATGTTATCATGTGATAATTCATGAATGTTACATTTTATTAATAGAATGAATGAATTTTAGATGTTAACTGGGAATTTAGATGTTAGGGGGGTGGGGGTGGGGGTAGGGCCAAATGAGCTTCCACCTTCATGTGGTTGGCCCTGATTAGTAGAGAATATTAAATTATTCTTGAAACTGAGTAAAGCTCAACATTAACCTATGATTGCATGACAACTAACTATGTGAATCTCTTGGTTTTAGGCAATGCATATAGGACACAGTTACATGTGCATTCTTGATTTAGAGTGGCATTCACAAGTTTATCAAATCAATGGTATGATTTCATTCACATCTACAATTTTGCATTAGCCAATTTAGTTAATTGTAAGGTGTTTTGTAAGGTTTTAATTGATAGATTCATGATAATTAGGTAATATTCTTTGAATTGTGTCAAATTATGATATTTCTAATAGAATTCATGTGTACTTTTTAAAGTTGAACTTTTTGATTTATGAAATTTAGTTGCAGTGTATGAAGTATTTGAAAGAATGGATTTCTATGGGATTACCTCAAATTATTCCTCTCTAAGGTTTTCTATTGTTTCTATTTATCAGCAATCATGTTTTATCTTTGTTTTGGATACAATTCTATTGTATGTTTGAAATGAATTAAAAAGTATATACAACTTTTAGATTTGATTACGTAGAAGTATTTGTATTACATTCTATGGATTATCATTAGAATGATAGAGCGCTAGAATATATATTCTAAGATGAATCCCAAAGAGTGGATCTAACGCATTGATGAAAAGGTTCAACACAATTGAATCATATTCTGATGAAATGATCAAATTAGTATGATCTAGAACCTTGACAAAAAAAATTCAATATAATCAAATCATATCCTCTTATTGGATCATGAAGTGATTGAAAGTTTTGATACAAAATCTTCAACACGATAGAAACATAACATAGTGATGGATCATAAAATGTAATTTAGAACGTCAATACACAAACTTAAATACAATTCATTCTAGAAATAATTTGCACAAAATAATGAATTATGGAAACTTGAGACCATAATGAATTGAAATGTTTTTTGTGTCTTTCAAATGCAGTGGTTGAAGAAATGCAGAAACAAATCCCTAAGCACAACACTAGATAAGATCAAAGAAGGTGAATGATTTGCTAATGCTCGATTTAATCTCAGAAAATTGCATTAAGTTATATTGTTATTGTTCTTTCCATCAAGGTTCATATGAACTTGATTCTAATGAATAATAAATAACATACTAAAAATAAGCAGATTTCAACAATTCATAAAAACCTATCATTTATGGTTCTAGATTTGATTGCCTTGTTATTTTTGCATCAACGTCTTGGATCACATTCTATGATTTATCATATAAATAAGAGAAAGATAGCATCATGAGAAAGCGTGATCCAATGTAAATAACATAATTAAAGTATTTAGCTTGATTTCTTCTGAATTTCTTGTAGAATTGATGTTGTTGGGATTTATCTCACTTCTGTTTACTGTTAGACAAACAAGAATTGCAAAGATTTGTATATCTAATACCTTAGGAGATTGCCTCAAATTATTCCTCTCTAAGGTATTCTATTGTTTCTATTTATCTGCAATCATGTCTTATCTTTGTTGTGGGTACAATTCTATTGTGCGTTTGAAATGAATTAGAGACTATATACAACTTTTAGATTTGACTATTTAGAGGTATTTGTATTAAATTCTATGGATTATCATTAGAATGATAGAGCACTGGAATATATATTATGAGATGAATCCCAAAGAGTGGATTTGACATGTTGATGAAAAGGTCCAACACAACTGAATCATATTCTGATGAAATGATCAAATTACATTCTATGATTCATTATCAAGATAATCATATTTGTAAGAACATAACTAAAACCTAATAAGTTAATAGATATCTTGGTTTCATATTGATGCAGAATCTATAACCATGTTCAGAACACCACATATTGGTTCTTAAAAGAATATGGCAATTCATCCAACTTGGTCTCCAATGCATATATATGACATCATTAAAAGAAAAAACATAGTAGCAAGTGAGTAGTATCAATGGAGGAGGAGTAGATTAATCAAAGTTGGGATAGAAATAGTATCCTCACCCCATCACACTTTCCCTTCTTGCAACACGCATCCTCATGTTCTTCATAGTCACCATCTGTGTCGCACAGAACGCCACCGCAAGGATCAATGTAACAGCAATATCCTAGTGTCTTACCACCAAAAAAATTTTATGTCACAACATTCATCAGTCTCCTCACAATCACAATTTTCATTGCATACAACATTTTTGTTGTTGGGATCTTCTTGAGTCACTGTCAATATACCTGCCATAAACACTGAACAAATCAACATCACTATAATGCATAATAATTTCACGAATGCTCCCATTCTCTTTCTCTTTCTCTTTTACATTATATTGGCAAAAAAATCCATTCCATTCAAATTTATAACCATCCAGAACCTTGCAGAAATCAAGAAATTTGTAAAGTTATGAACTTCGACTACTATTATTTCCTTTGCGGAGAAGGCAAGAGTGGAGTCTAAGAATATTATTTTCTGAGTGTAGTTATCAATAAAGTCTCCAACATTATTGTTCCAAGCATCATTCTCTTAGTGGAGTTATCAATAAAGTCCCCAACATTATTATTCCAAGCATCATTCTCTCAATGTTGGTATCTATAAAGTCTCATCCTCCTAAGCCTCGATCTAATCAGCAAGTTGCATTCGTCATGGTTGAGAATAAGAATCCATCTATTATATTTGTCTTGGCTCGTACAAGAAACAAAAAGAAACAATGACCATAGGAATCCAAATACATATTAGAAAATAGGAAGGGATTACACCACCAGCAAATTTACTATATATTTGTCTTGGCTCGTACAAAAAACAAAAACAAAAAAAGATAATGTCAAATTATAATTCAATGTTTGGCACCAAAAAATAAATAAAAATTCAACAAGCCATCATAATTGTGACAGCTTATCGTCACTCCCACAGCATTGACGTCAAATTCCCATTGCAATTGCAATGAACTAATCCAATGGGGAGTCATCACTCCCATAGCATTATCATCACATACCTATCATAATTGCAATGGCAGAATGGAAACTTAAGCCATTGTATTCATGATGGTCTACTATCATAATTGGGATAGTGTGAAGATGAACTCTTGCCCTTTCCTTCTTCTAAATTGTGACAGATTTGGGCGTTGAAATTGAGACGAACGACCTTGCCATCGCAATTTGCGACAGCAAAAGTGTAACGACTATCTGACGAGAGCCAATTCGTGAAACTATCTTTTGGGCAATGAGTTTTTGTTGCAATTGCAACAACCTATCATCACAATTCAAGCCCAAATGTAGTAGTTCCAAAATAAGATTCAATCAAGTCAATCTAAAGATGCACCAAAAGAAGTTAAGCAAGCAAGTCAACCTAACAAAATTAGTGAGTCAGATGCAACTAAGCAAGTTGAATCACCTAAGGAAGTAAAGTATGAATTTAAAGGTAGATTATTTATATGTAATGAAGTTGGTCATGTGAAGAAAAACTATATAGGTAGTTCATTCAAACCTATTACTAATTTTTATTGTTATAATTGTCATGGTTTTGGTCATAAAGCAATTGATTGTTAAAAACCTAAATTTGATAGTAATAATAGCAATAGTAAAATGGTTAGAGGTACTAACCCTACAGGTAATGAAAGAAGAAGATCCAGTGAAAGGACATCTAGTAAAGGAAAGAGATCAAATGAAGGAACTAAAGGAGCAAGAAGCAACATTGTGTGTTACAAATGTAACAACTTTGGACACAGTGCCAGAAATTACAAAGCACCAATTAACCAGTCTAGACCTAATAAAAGAGATAGTGTACCAGTATGTCAGCTATGCAATAACTTTGGTCATATAGAAAGATTTTGCAGAATGGATATAAGGAACATCAACATGAATCCAAATTTCAGAAGGAACAATAATAGAAATGTTAGAAGGAATGATAGTAGTAATAACAGTTAGAAAGATGAGTTGAGAGAACATGTGAAAGAGTTGAAAGAGGTATTTGTTAAAGAAAAAGATTCATCAAGCTCGCACATAGTATTAGAAGAAAAGCCATTTGATTTACCGAAAGAAAAATTGAAGTCAACAATCATTTGTGACATATCCTATTTGAATTAAGCATCTTTTATAACTAAAATGAGCATCAGAGAGGCAGAAAAGATAGAAAAAAAAGATGTAATGTTTGCACGATTAGTATGAGTCAATTCATAATGAGCTAAAGCTATGGTTAAGATTGTATGTCATTTAGAGATCGCACATGAGCATGCAAAAGAAAATAGTTTACTAGTAATCAGTAACAGCTTTTTTACGAGTTGTGTACTTGTGCAATTATTGTGGAGTTCAATTTGGTGAGATTTAAGGGATGCAAACGAGATCTTATGCATCATTTGATCGTGTGAGGAGTTAAGAAGCAGTAAAATGTAAATTTACAACATTTGAAAGAAAATTGAGGGTGATTCAGAATGCAAAGTGTAGAAAGCCCTAGCTACATGAAATTGAGGTATTTATCATTTGCGCAGTTGAAATTCTAAGCGTTTAATCTGAAACAATGGTTGCACCAACAGTTGTGATGTGAATGAATGCGCCAGATACAAGTTTAAGAATCATCCTTATGTGTCTTTAGAAAATGACCCATTGGGATTGTTTTCACAAGTTTTGTCAAATGTTTTACATGTAGAAGACATTAGAGCATATATCCACTGTAAGTTTGAGATTATTGGTGACAGTGATATCCACAAGGAGTTGAATTTGGTTTGCAATAATGATCTATCCCTAAAACAAGGTTATGAGAACCTAGATGAGCTAAACATTATCAAACATATGTTGTATGCTATGTTTGACAACCATGAATGGACAAGGATAATTCTTAGCCGTATTCATGAGGATATGTTTTGGGTAGGAAATATATCGGTAATGATAGAAAATGATATGATTCACAAGTTGAAAAGCCTTGGAAATGAGGGTTGTAACCATGCAAATGAAAAGAATGTGAAAAGGTTAGTAGAAACTACACTGAAAACAAAATCTAATGGAAGAAACATGAGACTTGATGTCATGCCCTAAATTTATGAGATAAAAAATGCTACAATTTTTCCTAACAAATATCCTTGGTCGAACTATACAGAGGTTAATATCTGTCACTCAGGTTTCCTAAGGTCATAAGTTACCACTAATTGAATTATGGGTTCAAAGGTAATACCTAGCATCTTCAAAATACATTGATATTCTAACTAGGTCACAAGAGTAACCATTTTCATGGATATAATATTGTCCTTCAATTAATTTCATTGTTGATATTAAGCTAGTGGATGCAATGCAAGGCGCTTCATTAGAATTGTGGATTTTAGGTTTTCAACAGAGGTCGCCTGGTTGATCACCCTTGCTTGCAATACTAAGTCATAAGAATGTTGTGTTTATAAACTTGGCTCTTACTAAAACTCTAGTTGAAACTTGTAAGTTGTAGTTGAACTCCATATTAATCGAATACCTACACTTGATCCTTTATTAGTTTTCAACTTACTAGTTTGTTTACCTCTAGATATTTAAATTGGTCCCTGATTATTTATTAACTCCTACTACCAAATCAGGATACCTTAACAAGAATCCTTTGCCCAAAATTGATATTTCTAATTTATCTTATTCTTTATTCCCATTTTGTTCTATTTTATCAATTATTTAATTATTTATTATCATCTTCTTCTATTTTATTTTATTTTAACATTTACTTAATATACACATAAATATATTCTCATAGTTACCTCTCTATGTAATTACAACTAACTCTTTATTTTATATATATATATATATAGCATAAAACCTTTAGAATAACAATCACATTTTCCCGCTTATAACAATTATCTTAAAACTCTAAGAACCACCCCACCGAATGTTACTTGCTATATTATCCAATATCCAACCTTTAAACTCAATTCCTAATTATTACAACATATGACACACAAAATCTAATTCTAATGTGAACACAACTTTACAATACATTTTATTAACTTTTAAAAAAACATGACTTAAGCCACTCATATTTAACATTATTAATTTTCTAAATACTATCTCCTACCCCTTAATCCTAACTAAACATGCCACTACCCATTTTAAATTTCAAATCCCCTTTTTCCCAAATTTGGATGATTTGGACATAGGGTCACGTGCCTAGTAAGCTCCCTTCAATAATATTGCTAAGCCCACATTCTGAAAGAAAAACATGACAGCAAGTTAATAACAACAAAACCTACCTAGGAATTCGCTCACCCATGTTTACTTTGCCCTCCATACTTTCCAACACATGGTTATCATATCTAGGCGTGAGGTATATGTTGGATGTCTTAGTCATGTCAGAATAGTAATTATTTGTCCCCCTCTTCCATGAAGCTAGGCAACTCGACAAGTGGAGTCATGGCTGCCCTTTTTGAATTTGGTCTTTTTTTTAATCTAAAATGTTGGGTTCACATGATTGCTAGGCTACATATCCATGAATAGTTTTTTTTTTTTGCTCTCTCTTTTTTAAAACAAAATAAAATAAATAATAGGTGAAGTAGGGTATGGGAGCTTCTATAGGGAGTGTATTAGATTAATGTTAGGTGTCTAGGCTATTGTGCTAATGATTTGACATGTCTTTGTTACTATACATGTAAATATAATTTATGTAGATTTGGGTCACGTGATCTTAGTCTTTTCTCACAAGAATTTTGAAGAGCAACACACTATAATTCTTTGGTCTACAATTAGTACACCCTCTTTTTTTTGTATTATTATTAATCCTTGAAGCCCATGATTCTAGGAATCTTCCTTGATTAAAATATTACTCTGTATTCTAGAAGAGGATTTTATTCTCCTCTCCATACATTTTCCAGAGAGGAAAATGTGGACTTACAGCAATACTCCTTTTTTGGGGGGGGGTTGAAATATGCATTTGTTCCATTCAAGTAAATTTCATTCCATCTCATCCTAAATTTTTAAGTGAATATATTTGTTGATAGTATGGCTTTCTCTTCTAGCATATTTGATTGAACTTTGAAGCCAAATGCATAAATGTATCTACATGTCTAATGAACTATCAAACTCAATAATTTGATTTCAAGTTAGGAAATGCAGAACATATATTCTTTCAATGCAACTCATAGATTTTGAATCTTGTCCACGGTACTCATAGCATTCTTTTACATGTCATTTATGAAGTATATATCTACAAATACATCAAAGGAATAGAACCACGTACAGTCTTTCTTCATGACACATGAAATTTAATATAGAAGATTTCCTTAAAAGTAACAATATAAACATACAACTTTTCAACATTCCTTTCACAATTTCAAATGGTAACAATGACACCAATATATTTCACAACTCATACTGGACCTTTCATAATACATAAAACTTCAAATGATCATTTCTTTACAAGTAAACATATATGAGCAACTTCTCAAATTCTTTCCTCTACATATTCAGATGGTAACAATGGCACAATCTCCTTACATCACATTGAGACAACACAGAGACTTTCAAATCATATTTACTTAAGAAAAACATGAACATTGACTTTTCTTTACACACTTGGATCTTCTCCACTTAAACAAGGGTGAAATCCTAATGCTTCATGGCATCCATCTTCACAAGACCTACACTTAACATCACAAAATAGGAACCATGGAGGCTCACCTCCCAACCTAGGCTTCCATGAAGCCACCCACCGAGCAGGGGAAACAAGAACCAAACAGGTTACACACATACTACACCAACTATACATGAAAACACAACACAAAACACAATCAACACCCTCCCATGGCTTGCACAATGATTCCCCATTGGAATCATAAAACGTTGGGTGAAGGTGGGCTCTTCAAAGAGGAGATAGTATAACAACATAATAACATATTGCCAATGCAATTTGCCTCTCAAGGCTTTCAACAAATCATCTCCTCCTCATTCACAAAAAAACCTCCTTGTACCTCCCAAACAACACCTCCTTGTACCTCCCAAACAAGAAAGATGCATGGCCTTAATGGAGCCCATACTCCATGATATTAACAATCCTCATCATGAGGTAATTTTTCTCAACTGCAATGTCAAGCCCAACTTATGCCCTTCACCCAAGGCTTCTCTTCCCTCCCAAGGGTGAGTGAAGCCTTCACACCCATAAGCACATTCAACGTTTACATTCAAACAAGAAATAAACGAGAAGAAAACAAGTAGAACATAAACCAAGAAGAAATCTCCAGGATCACATCACATTCTCACAATGCAACAACACAATATCAAAATCCATAATGCAACAAGAACACAACATATTCTCACAATACCACAACACAATATCAATCCATGATGCAAGACTCCCACTATAATGCAAACTCCATTGGCACATTCCTCCTACTTGCAAATCTACTTTACAATACTCATGAATGAGAATGAAGCATGGTTTTGGAACACTAACCTTGGTCCAAGCTAGGGTAAGGATAATTGTAGTAGAGCTCCCTTCATCTCCCTCCAAAACTTAGTTGTCTCTAAAATTAGAGAGTGGGTGAACACCTCCCTAGTTTGTCCAAGACCCTCTAATAAGGCCTTCACACTAACTTTTTTTAGCAAAAGTACTAAGCCACTTTCTCTTACAAATTTGTCTCCTCTAACTTTTTTATTTTTGACTTAGTGGGAACATAGGGAAAACACATATGACAATCTCCAAATTCGAATTAATGGAAGAATGCATGGGTAAAGGGGCTCCCTAGGCTGTCTAGGCACTCACATGATCAAAATTAGTTCCCTAACATGATGTACTATCATATGGGTAACTTATTTTCATCTAAAAGACACTTTGGGACCACCTAATGACCCCTTAAAACCCTAGGCAAGTCCATATTCGAATTTCCTATGATGGTGACCCATCCTACCCCTTGTCAAGTGGGTTTGCTAATTCATTAACAAGGTAATTAATTTTAGGGTAAAACTCCATCATAATCAAAACCCTAGATGACATGTTTTTGCACACAAAATTCACAAGTGTCAATTGACACATAAAAATACATTCTACATCACCATGACATACCCCTAATGCATCTTTACGATTAAACATTCCCTCATGCAAGCAACTCCACATTTACGAAGGAAAATACTTTCACAACAAGGCTTTTGAATCTTCCAAAGATTCGCCTTGGTTAAATTATGTTCATAAAGGTTTGGAACTAGTTTCCCCCAAGAATTTCCATGGTTCCACTTCCTGCACATTCAACTCGAGCATCAATAGTCCAAGGAGGTTACATAAATAAATATCATAATTGCATATAATGTTAAATGTTACGTAATCTTAAATTCAAATAAATTATTCAAAATGTAAGAATATTAGGATCTGCATATTAAAATCATCAAAATCAAATCAACATCTATCTGCGTATCACATGAAATCATCATGATCAGATTAACATTTATCTTCATATTACATTAAGTCATAATTAACAAATTATCATTTTTCTGCATTTAATTCATAAATCAACATGTAAAAATATTGCATCCTACAATATCCATTCCTATCATGGTAGTCAAATTCATTAGTCATCAATATGATTTATCAACAAATCAAGCCTCATATAAAAGTGTGTCAAGTGCTATTATGGGATCAAAGTGGGCCCTTGCGCCACATTTTATCCTTTTAGATCAATTATCCCTCACAAAATTACTTAAAATAGTCACTCATCATAGAGAGGTAAGCATAATTGAGTTAGGAGCATAACTCATAGAAACACTTAACTAGCTAGGATGTAACATAATGATGTCAACATATGTTCGAATTCAATCGTCAAGTGAAAGAACTACATCCTATGTTCCCAATATACTTTGAATAATAAACACTAGCATTTTATTACCATCCAATATTCTTACCTTGCAAACACTTCTTCATCTAATGGAATTTCCATATATAATTTGTAATGATTCTTTTCTTTTCTTTTTTGCCCAAGTAACCATATGCATATTCATACAAGTAAACATTATCTAGGAAAATTTTAGCATTTGGTTACCATCTTTATATTATTAATTCATAGCTTCCATAATGGTATAAATCAACACCTTTCTAAGGAAACTCCCTCATGAACTCATATGTATCCGGTAATGACTATAGAGTACCTAAAATCTAATGGCATCTCATCATCATAGTATGGGTTCAATTGCCATTCCCCAAAACATTTATTCCAAGATAAATCAATTAGGATAAATGTTCATAAGACACACATAAACCTAAGTGGAGAATATAGTTTTAAAAATATGTTTAATCATTACATACACATAAAATTGGGTCCTTAGCACATTTTATAATTATAGACACTACTGAAATAAGACATTTTCCTTCTAAGTCCCGAATATCTACGAAGCAAGTAGCCTTACCATTTCTTCAAAATTCAAATTTTCTAATTGAAATGATTTAGAACATGAAATGGAAATAATTAATCTCATCAATTAGGTCCTAATGTGCAGGTCATCAAAATGCATATATTAGAATGATAAACCTTATAGTCTCAAAAGTGTACCAAAATGTTGAACTAGAAGTATCACAATACAAATGTATCATTTATGCCATGTTGGTCCAGGTGAGGCCTCACACTTGACCTAATTAAAGAAACTAATGTCAGAGTGTTGAGTAAGATTATTGAGTATAAGATGAATTATAGTTCTGGAATGAATTTTGTGCCTACTGGATTCATTCATGCAACTTACATAATGGCAGTGTAGAGAGAGAGCGAGAGAGAGTAAATGTCTGAAATTTTTAAGCAACAAATCTTGGATAGAATTGAAAGAATTAGAATCTTCATTTTAATGATGCCAAATAATCATTACTTTTACTTTCTCGAAAATAATTGGTACTCTTGACACATGCCACTTAACTGTCACATTTATTGCCTTTTACATCTTCGACACATGGCAAGGAAGTGGGGCCTCCTTTAAGTAAAAGGTACATACTTTGCTTAACTAAATCGTTGCAAGAAGAAAACAAGTGAAAATGTTAGAAATAAAAGGGATGAAGTTGAAGTTGAAGTTACATTTTCTTGCTTCAACTTCAACTCCTTTGCATGGGATTTATTGGACTAACGGGAACACGGGGAAAAGGATTTTGCATTTGCGCAAAAGATACTAACTTGAAGTAGAAGTTAAAATAAATGGGTACTAGGTTCAAGTTCAACTTCGATTTAGCAAAATTCTGGGTATCAATATCTACAATTGGCAAGACAAATTTGGGGCTAACACAGTTAAATAAATTTTACAATTTGTACAATAATATGGAAAGATCGTGATTAAAGAGTTGTAGTTAGGCATATGATATTAGCAAATAGAAGGTTTGAAGATATACAAAAGAATATACCACAAGATTTGTACAATAAATTGATTAATAGAAAAAATGAGAGTAGTAGATGATAATAGAGGAATTACAAAAAATCAGATCAAAAAACTCTGTGAGATAAACAGTAATGATGACATGGAGAAGATAATAAAGGGTATTGAACCCTTGCTAAGAAACAAAAGGAGAGCAATTTTGTTGATGGGCAGTAATTATGAGGAAGTGAATGAGAAGACAAAGCAAGCAATTGTCAAGTTTATGACTTCTACACCAGTAGAGTTTGTAGCAGCAGAAAAGTCTACAAAGACTTTACCGACAATTATATTCGTGGTAGAAACAGCAAAGGACACCTTGATGACAAAATCAACTCCATAGATAACAATTTCTATAGATACTATGCCTATTGACAGCACCAAGGTAACTAGTGATACATCATAAGATCCTTTTAAGGATTATGACACAAATATTGTTGGCAATTTAACTAGTTACACTAGCTTCGAGCATGAAGAAGAGGAAAAAGAAAAGGAAAATGAAGAAGAAGAGAAAAGAAAGCAAGAAGAAAAGAAAAGAAAGCACAAAGAAGAGGAAAAGAAAAAGGAAGAAGAATAGAAAAGAAAGCAAGAAGAGGGGAAAAGGAAAAAGAAGGAAGAAGAGGAGAAAAGAAAGAAAGAGAAAGAAGAAGAAAGAAGAAGAAAAGAAAAAGAAAGAAGAGGAAGCAAAGAAAAGGAAAGAAGAGGAAGAGAAGAAGAAGAAACAAGAGGAAGAGAAGAAGAATATGGAAGAGGAAGACAAAAAGAAAGAAGAGAAGAAAAGAAAAGAAGAAGATGAAAAGATGAAAAAGGAGGAAGAGGAGAAGAAGGCAAGTGTACCCCTCACACTTGCAGCACTAATAGGTTATGATGATGATGATCAAACTGAATTGATCTCATCCCTAAGCAAGATAATCGATAAAAATAGTAAAGTGAAGAGTTTGCAAAGATCTCTCATGCAATTTACTGGAAATTTTGAAAATGCCTTGACTATAAGGTTAACAAAGTCAAACCCAGAGGAAAGAGAAAAAGTTGTAGCACAAGCTTTTGATGTTGAGTTTACAAGTTTGTCTGACATTGCAGCAATTCAAGATCAAAAAAACATGATTCAAAAATGTTTGACACCATCTATCAAAAAATCTAAAATGATTTGGGAGCTCTTGATGTATGTATCAAGGAGATGACGAAATGTGAGCAAGAAGGAAAGGCACTGTATGCAAAGTGTGCTTTGATATTCGAGATCACTCAAGATAGTGATAAGGAGTTGAAGAAGAAACATGAAGAGATCCGAGCTTTAGTCGATCAAATTCAGCAGCCCCATCAAAAGATGGAAGTTATTGAAGTCAAGATTGGGAGAACATATAATGAGATAAGGCTCATTGAGATGGACAAGGAAAGGATTACAAAAAGATTCTCACTTTTCAAAGAAAACTTATCTCTGAAAATAACAACATTAGAGTAGCAAATTGAAGAATGTCTTAAGACTAAGACATCATCTGAGAAATTTGTTTACTCAGACTTAAATGCAATTGAGATTGCAGCCTATGGACTTTGCACCCTTCTCAGCATATCTGAAGGAATCTGAGCATCATGGGGGAAGAAATTCAAGGATTTGAAGGCAATTTTTGATGATTGTATGACACGACTATCAGCCAAATCCAGAGGTATAGAACCAAATATTTGACTTGTATATAAGTTTTGTCACCTTTGTCATTAATGTAAAAAGGGGAGTAATATAGGAAAATTGTATAATGTAAGGGGGAGTAACAAAGTAATTGTATGATGTATTTATGTAGAAAGGGAGAGTAGTAATCATGATGGAAAGATGGTTATAAAATATGATGATCCATTATATATAAAGGGAGTGTAGTAATCATGATGGAAAGATAGTTATAAAATATGATGATCCACAAATTTTGAAGTTTTGTGAATTTTGTAAAGGCCAACATTTTGATCAACATTTTGCGACTTAGCTCATTTTTCCATATGTTGCCATCAATGTCAAAGGGGGAGATTGTTGGCAATTTGGCTAAGTAGGATAAGTTGTAAAAAGTTAGAGTTGTCATTCGTGGCAACATATACCTTGTATGAAAAAAGCAACATATACAAGATAGTTTATCTGGCAGAACAGAGACAGTTTGATATGTATGGATGACTGAGACATTATGGGCACATGTGCAGTTGGGTATGGACAGTACAGAGTATCAGGATGATGTGTGTAAGTGCACAAGTCAATATGGTCAGTATACAAGAAGATATGACAGTCTTATTAGTTGTGGCAGTATCCAAATAGGAACATAGCATAACAGAAAATAAGTAATTATGAGTTAAGGAATTATTTTGTTTATGAAATAATTACTTAACTAATTAGAGATCACATCCTATATGTTAACCCTAAGATAGAAAGGATTAGTTTTATATTTTGTCAAGCGTGTGAAAGGTCGAAGGTCGACTGGACAATAATTTGTAAATTGTAAAGGTATAAAAGGAAGAATATAAATGTGAAGTAAAGTGTGCTTCAAAGGAAGACTATGCGAACTTTATGTGAGGAGAATTGTAATGCATGATCAGAGGATTGTGAATTTTGTGAAGAGCAGCAAGTGACATATCAGATATTGAAGATATCAACATCAAGCAAAGAGGTTTTTGTATCTATCTTTTGTTTCAAGGAATTACATTGTAAGTTACTTGTTTGGGCAATGGGTTCATCTTGTACATCATTTTGTATATGTATATGTACCAACTCCTAACCAGGTTGAGGCAACTCCTAATAGGGTTGAGGCTTCTAACAAGGCCTAAGTCCTCTAACAAGGACTGAGACACTATATACATGTAATAGACTCCTAACAAGGTCAATATCTTTAACAAGATCCTTTTGATTAGTGGATTATATTGTGGGTACCATCCCCACCGAGGTTTTCCCTTGGCCAAGGTTTCCCTAGTTAACAAAATATGGTGTTATGAGATCTCTTATTGCATGGTTATGTTTATTGTTTGGTATAATTAGTTTTCTTTGATATGCAATTTATAAGGCAATTAATAATATCCAGTTTTAGGCTAAAGTTTGTAGAATACTAATTCACCCCCTCCTCTTAGTAGTCCCTATTTCTAGGAAGGTCTACTCAAAAGAATATGACAACAATTCATAGGCATAATATCACAGAAGACTTCATCATGATAATTCTCAATTTTAAATTTAAGAAGGCATTGCTCACTTACAAGTAATTTATGCTCTTGGATCCAAGCAACATGATAAGGTTAAGGATGTCTCAATCTTTGCAACTAATATGTTTTTGATTAAGGAAAACAGGTTTTGAAGGGTGTCTGAAACCCTTTACAGATCTTATAATTTTCAATGAAGCCCAAACTTAAAAACAACAAACCTTAGATGAAATAGATCGCCTAACAAAACAAGGTGACCAAGGTGGCCTCATAGATAACACAGTGCAGTACTACCACCTAAACAAGTTTTAAATGGGATCCTGAAACCCCATGGTTACAAAAGAAAACATTTAATCCCGAAC
This sequence comes from Cupressus sempervirens, assembly GCA_028749045.1. Lineage (NCBI taxonomy): Eukaryota > Viridiplantae > Streptophyta > Pinopsida > Cupressales > Cupressaceae > Cupressus > Cupressus sempervirens. The sequence goes on from CM053792.1 coordinate 198,607,555, forward strand.
CATGTCAAACTACAAAACAACAGGCCAAAGACACCAGGATAACCAAAACAAAAAGGGACAGCCTCAAAAAAAGATTAGGCGAGTAGCTGGAAAAGAAATCTGAGCCTCAAGATTTACTTTTAGATCCTATCTTTTGAGAACGTAAAGACATATCAAATGATGGAAAAGAGGGCTTGAACTTTTTTCCTTTTACTTTTGTCCATCCATCCTCCACCATCCCAGAAGCCTTCTACCAAGCAAAGTCATCCAAACCACAAGCATTCCCCAAATCCCTTTTAGCCAGGGAAGAAGTACCACCACAGCACGAAAGAGGGGCAATAGCTCCCCTCGGAGCGAGAGCCACATGAGGAGCATCAACTGAATCAAAAATAGTAGCATTTGAAGGAGGGACAATAGTATTGGCCACCACCATAGGGGAAACATTTAAATCATGCGGAGCAACAATAGAATCTGCCTCCAAAAGAATCCTGAGAAGAATCAACCAACCCACCCCCACTAGAGGGAGTTTTCTAAATAGTGTAGTGATCATCCAAAAGCCCCTTCCACCAAGAAGGTGACTTTTTCGATCTAACCAATCCAGAGGAGCATCACGCTGCAAGGTGGCTAGTCTTATGGCATTTTTGACACCTGAATGGAATACCCTCATAATCAAGAAGTTGAATCCAAGAGCCATTGGGAGAGGCCAATTTAATCATTTCTAGAAGCCCCTTAGAGACATCTATCTCCACAAGAATGCGAGCATACATCGTTCAAAACACATTGGAAGATGCAGAGTCAACTAGCAAAAAAATCCCCTAGGGCCTCCCCCACGGCCTCTAGGACTGGATCCAGCCATAAATGAAGGGGAAGATTAGGCAACCTTACCCATAGAGGAATCTTGTTGAAGGATTCAATTGATGGATCAAAATCCACATACCATAGTTTGGCCATCAACGAGAATCTCTCCTCCCAAGAGAAACCAAATGTAAGGATGGTATTTTGATCCTCGTTAGAACCAAATTTCACAATGAAAAAGCCCCTTGCCATAGGGAAAATCTGGACAATGTTTCAAACTATAGGCTCTGAAAATTTGGAAATCCAGGCATGCACATCTCATAGCAAGGGCTAGAAACCCCTAAAACAAAAAATGGCAGCAATAGAGGAGAAGTCCTCCGCATAAGTAGAAATCTCATTGACAATATTAGACTCTAGATTGATCATAATAGGGTTACTTACTGCAACAAGCACAGCAGCATGGGGCCTTGGACGCACAGACTAACCACCAAGACCAACCTCATAGGCAGCCACATTAGCATAAGAAATTACCGAACCACCAACAGCTCCTAGGGAACGAATATCCCCACCAAGAACAGGAGAAGTCCTAGCCCGAAAAGCAGTAGAAATGTTGTCCCCCGCCTTGGGAAAAGGACTAAACCCTCCCTCAAAGACCACCTGAGAAAGGGCAAGAGAAGCCCAGCGAAAGGGAACAGTTGAAGCAGGAGTAGAAACCAAGGCAGATGCAAACATAGGAGCAGAAGTCGTAGCAGGAACAAAAGCCGAAGTAGCTTCCATAAAGCCAGAAACAGGAGCTGAAGTCAGACGCAAGATTTGTTATCTTGTTGATTTCATTTACAACTAATATGTTAACCACCTCCTTAGATGCCAAATTACTAGAACTTTCATTATCAATGATTTCCCTGCAACATTTTCTAGCTATCTTACATTTGGTTTTGAACAAACTTCTTAAAACAAATCCTTCGTCAATTTCCTCATTCCACAAGATCCTTCTTTACATCAGGTTGTCACCATTTTCATGTTCATTAGGCATTTCAACACTTCTTCACAAGCCAAAGTATTTCTTCTTGAAAACCTCTAATTGTCTATACTTTTTTAGTGGGACTGAGATCGAGAGGAGCTCCAACTTCACCTACTTGGGCTTTTTTTCAAGACCACATTTCAGTTTGAGACCAGCCATGGCATCGTGGGTAAATAAGGTGTTGGGGTCACTAACCTTGCTTGAGCGACAGTGCTTCAAACATCATTTCCAGGGTACTACATCTAAGATGTCTATCTTAGACTCCCTAGTTAGACCTATTGTTCTTTATGGTTCCACCATTTGGGGGCCGTCCCTCTTGACCACCGATTGGGCTTTGGTGGAGAGAGTTCAAACTCTCCTTTTGCGGTGCCTCATCTATGGTCAGCCAACTACTCCTATGAGTATTATCTTAGCCGAGTTCAATGCTCATCCCTTTAAACTCTGCATGATATTTGATCTAGGTTGATTACTTCATAGACTCAGGGGTTTTGCGAACTCTGTTGATGGTAGATATCGTTATTCTTACTTGGCTTACTATTCTTTGGCTTTGATTGCTACCTCAGATTCAAATGGTCGTGCTCATTGTTGGTATGCTCAAGATTCTAGGCTCCTCAGCATTGTTGGTATTGATATTGATCACCTTCCCCCTTTCAGTATTCATTGGACACTCCCACTCATCTCCTTCCCCCTCAGCCGGAGTTTAACGAGATTATCAGGGTGGACATCTACAAGAGGTATATCCAAGTGACTTGGGTTGATCCGCTAGGGGGTCTCCGTCCTCATATGGCCTTCTATGTGGAGCATTTTATTAACATCTAGGATGGTATCATTGTTCATCCCTACTACTCTTCTCGTCGATGGCCTACTACTCTTCTCGTCGATGGCCCCATGCCCTATGCATCCAACTGGGTTCTTTCAAAGCAAGTTCTCACTGGCTCCGTATTCAGACATATCATCAGAGTTGAGAGGATTAGTTAGTGTTGTGGCATGGATGCGGTACAAAACAAGATACACTTTATATTCTATTCTCCCATATACTATGATATTAGAGGGAGCTTCCATTGCTTATTCAAAGAGTGCAGGTCCTCCTTTTTCAGGTATGATGACCAGCGGTGCCTTGCTCTTTTTCTACAGGAAGCTCTTTATCTTTAGGATTTCACCCTTTAGGAGTTGTCTGCCACTAGTTTTGCATCTCTCCATCTGCTTATCACTTCCTTGTTCACCCTGGTTATCTCTCTTAAGGGAACCAAGCAACCTCGATGTCTGTCCACGAATACTCACACTAGATCAAGGAGACCACGCAGAGACCACTTGCACCACCACCGCCAATGTACCTCCTCTACCCAGTGCAGGGTTCAAATTTCTCTACACACAGCTAGCTATCCTTATATTTTGAGCTACTTTTACACAGTTACGAACTGCTAGTATTACAGTTTTGTAACCCCCCTCTTTCTTTTCTTCTTGTTCTGCTTGTTTCCATTTTGTTTTGTTGTACTCGAACACCGTTTGATGACCTGGCTGCTTTCTAGCCCCTATTTGTATTTTCAGTCCCTTAGACCTGCTTGTGGTCTCTCGTTGGACATTAATAAATTATCTTATCTATTACCTCCAATCTTCTTTCTAGGGTTAGTACAATCAAAAGCTCTATGTCCTCCACATTTATAACAAGTACCTTTAAACCAAGATGTTTCTTCTCTTTTCCACCATTATTATTCCTAGTGTAACCAGTATAGTTACCTCTAGTATAATTACCTCTTCTACCAGTAGGTTCTTCCTTCCATTCTGATTTTCCTTTATCTTGCATTGTGTTGTCAAATCTTCTACCTTCCCTGTACATTTTGCCTCTGGTTCTCTTAAATCTTCCACCTCTTTCTTTGTCTCTAGTCACGTTTCTTTGCCAATATTTATTTAGCCTTCAAAGTGTATTGATCTGCTTCTTCTACACTATCCATCTTAATATAGCTTATCTCATCTTCAATTGATGTCCTCAAACCATTTAGGTATCTAGCCACTTTCTCAACTTCATCATCTACATGTCTAGATATAATATCTAATTCGGAGAATTTCTCAGTATATTCCTTCACACTCATGTCCTTTTGTCTCAAATTTTTCATCTTTCTCAGGAAATTGGGAGAAACTTCTTTTTCATCTTTCCAATTATCTTTGCTTGTGTCTTGATCTTTTCTTTTCCCCTTTTCTATTTTTCAGTTTGCAAATGGCCCCACCAAAGTGAAGCATGACCCTTCAACTTTGTGACTACTATCTTAACCTTCTTATTATCAAGAGTACCTTCATACTCAAAGTACTTATCCATCTCTACGATCCAATCCAATACAGCATTAGTCTCAAGCCTTCCATCATAGCAAGAAACTTCAACAACAGGTCTAGCGTTCGCCCTAGACAAGACTCTCAAAGGCCTTCCCTCATCTTGTTCAACCTCAGGCTCAAGGTTAAGATTTGGGGATGCTTCTTCATCATCACTAAAATCTTCAACATTTACACCTCTTCTTTGTGTTGTCTCCACAACTTCAAGTCTCATTGCAATCTGCCTTAACATGTCCATAATAGTATTATCAACATTTCTTCTACCACGAACCATCTTGACAATAGTTCTTGCAAGATTGCAACCTTCTGTAAGTTATAGGTCAAATATCAGATCTGTCATCCTAAAACCAAATTCAACAAGGTTCTCCATGATCCAAACCTCAAGAAAGAAAGAACTCTGATACCACCTGACGTAGGGACATTATAGGGAATCAACTATAACATGTGGAATAAACTCAACTTAACCCAATCAACATTCCCATCTCAGAGATGCAAATAGAAGCGACAAATAAATTAATGAAACCACAAAGTACGCAGGGTCAGATGCAGCATATTTTAGCTGTAATTATTTTACTTCACATATAAAGAAACCACAACATGCCTGACTATGAGGCCTTCCAGGTTGCAGCCTTATACAAAACGAGAATTATACAATCTCAAAGCCTTAGCTTGCATCCTCTATCTACTAGCTCTATCTTCTATCTTTCATACTTACTTTCCTACATCTAACCAAGCTTCTCTTATAGCCAGCTAAGCCACAAGTCAGCTAATCAAGCATTTAATTACAATATAGGTCCATACTTGAAAGAGTAGACCAAAAATCTATGCAAATAATGATAGGAAATAATGCACACTAAAAGGTAGGTCCACATGTGTGTCAGGAGTTAGCTCCTAATTGTGCAAGATGCCACGTAATCAACGAAAACTGCACCATTCTAAATAACATGTTACGTACGATGAAAACAAATGGAAAACAAGACCACAAAGAATGACACAAAACTTGAGAAATACATAACATAAGAATTTGCGCACTTAGGACAAGGATCAAGAACAGGTCCTCAACAAGATGACAACTACATATAACATGAAAACAAAAGAAGCAACGGCTACCTCACAAACAACAAGCTAGCACAAAAAACAAGAAATCTTTTTGGTTGATGCAAAGATTGCTCAAAGACCCAAGATGCTCCTGCATCAGTAAAAATGTTTCATCTTTTGAAGATAAGATCAGGCATCTATCATCTACAATATAAATAGGTTTATGTAGAAGAGAAGGTCTACTAGCATTCTCAAATCATTGCAAAAGTTTTCTTTTGAGTGACAGACAGATTATATTTGGAGCATAAGCTTTCCCAGCCAATTAGCCTTCCTTCCTTAAGAATATCTTTGAATGAACTGCTACCCAAACTATCTCACTTTTTAGTTGAGCAACCTTGTACCAATGTTAGGGGTTTATCCCCATGTTTTAGGTTCCACCATATGGAATTTTCCCCAAATATTGTGCTATCCTTGCTAATTGCTCCACCGATACTAATATATGATCTCACCATATCCCAGTATCTCCATATTGCTCTAAAGAGGTCACACATGTTTAAATTCATCCCAAATGAGGCTTTGGAGGGCACTAAACACATTTTACTAGTGTAGCACAAGTTATTCTTTGTTCATAGATGCATATCAACTTCATGTTTGAGTAATTTACTATATGTTCAATCATATGCAATTTTTTGTATCCCTTATCTACATCTTTGTAGATTCATTGATTCCAATAAAAAAAAGTGAAAGAATAATATCAAAATGAAATAAAATAATCCAAGAGAGTTTGTTATGAGAATAGTTACCATAACCTCAAATCCAAAGAGAGCTTTCCAAAGAGCAACACAAGTGGGGACAAATGATTATTAAAAGGGGAAAGCAAAGGAAACCCCTTGTGATTTATATGAATAAGGCAAATGCCTAAAGAATGAGAGAGAGAGGAGAGAAATGAAGTCATAGGCTCATTACAAGCAACTAGGTGTTGTAAAGAATGAGAGAGGAGCATCTCTTATATAGAGATGAGAAGAGGAGTTATTTAGTAATTCCCATGTGAACAATTGCCATATTCATAAGTGCGTGCATAGAAAATGTCATAATCCTCTTAAGGAGGAATAAACTATTTTCCTTAATATAAGGAATTACAAAAAAGGACTTGTTCTCACACATGGACAAGAGGACAAAATACATTAGGGATACCTTGGTTTATCTCATTTGATAAATACAATGAAGGAAAGATTACTAATCCTAACAAAAAGGACTCATCTTAAGCAGGCTTCAAGAGTTCATCATCATATAAACACCTTTAGAGGAGGTTTAATCCTTCTCAATTCTATTTTTTGGAAGAGTCATGTTCCCACTAGGTTTTCTCTTTTTCTTTGTTTATGAAAGGTCTTTATTTGTACATGAGTACTTATCAAGCTATGGTGTCTTTCATTATTTAGCTTTCTTCGTGTGTGTCTCCTAAGGGGGTGTGTTAGTGTGAAAAGATGTATTATCAAACTACTCATTTTTAGCCTACTTTAGCATAATCCTATTCACACTACACTTAAGCTTACTTAAAAGTTATCTAGACTTTGTCTCATAGCATGTAATCTCACCAAGTGTCTCAAGAACAGAGTTTGACACTTGTTTCATACTTCTCACCTCTTTGTGTTTGCTTTATAAAAAAGGCTCATGTTTACATTTTACAACTCATGGTTACATGCTTAAGATATTTCTCATTTTACAATTTTTAATCATTACAGAGAGATCTGGGTAATCAAAGTTTGGCACTACCTTGATTGTTTCACACTTAGAATGGTAAATAGAGTTTGACAACTACCTTCTCCCCACTTCATGATTGCCTTTATAAGCAAGGCTAGTTTGTATATTACTACTCATGAGCACATGCTTATGATATTTGTCATTTTAAAAATATTTAATTGTTGAGAGCTTTGGGTTTGCAAGTAGGCCTTGGTAACTCCAACGAAGATAAATCACCTTCTCCTTCATTGTGCCATAAAAAAGATGTGTCTTGACGTCTCCTACCCTAGAAGTTTTCAATATTTTTTACAAAAACTAATTATGAAGATTTTTAACTAAGAGCCAAGACCAAATATAAGATGATGTTTGAGAAAATCTAGAAGTTCACAATATTTTTTACAAAAACTAATTAAGAAGATTTTTAACTAAGAGTAAAGACCAAATATAGGATGATGTTTGAGAAAACACATAATGTCCATATTATCATAATGATTCATCATGACAAGAATAAAGCATGCAATTTTCTTGAACGTTCGCCAAACTAACAAGCACTTTATTGGTAAGAAACTAAAATCAAGATATGGAAGAAGACTTTAAAATGGTTATCAATCATTTTGAACTTTGACTAAGCTTCCAAAGGCACAAGTAGAACCACCATCAAGGGCAATAAAGGCCTCCATATATGATATTTTGATATACGTCTTTGAAGGCAATTATTTGTAGCATACTCAACTCAATATTCAAAATTACATTGACTAATAAAAAGGACAATTAGTTACTAATTTTTGGTAGGGCATAAAATTAGATCATGTTTATAATCTACTAAGTGCAATTTTTTGAAAGAATATTCAAAATTTATTGGTGAATTTTTTGACATTTTTATGTCATAAGCATGTACCTTACACTAACAAAGTAAGTACTTTAAATTTTGCATGTACTATCTATAATTGTCTTGCACAAAAATAACTTGGTAAGCTATGATGCATCTAAGGTGTCACATAAAGCTAGTCCAAAGACTTTAGGCAAGTAACCAATTAAATGAATCATAATCAATCCAATAGTATCCATTGTCACAAAAAGATATAAAGATGGCAATAAGAGCATTTTTAAGTATATATAAGTTTGAAATAATTTGCTGCCTTCTCATTCGTACTCCTTAATCCATTATTCAAGGATCTAAAGCATTTTCAAGTATATATAAGTTTGAAACCCCTACCCTGTAAGGAAAAAAAGACATTTGAAATTGGTGAGTTGTGTGTTAATGATGTCATCCTCAACAATTCTAACTACAAATATGAAAAGTATTTACACCCAAATTTGGCTCCTTCAAATATAATGTATTGTGTTTACTTTATAGTATTTTACTTGATTTCTACCTTGACTTCATCGTCAAGTTAATAGTAAATATCAAGGTTCTCTATATGGGCCTCAACAAAACTTGAAGGCAATTTTAAAATGTACAATAACAAACTTCTAATAAGAGCAATAATAATATCATATTGTACCATGTATGGAAGACAAGCAACCAAACTACAATAAAAATGACAAAAAAAAATACATTTTGAGTATTACACCCAAACATCCTAACAAGCATTGGCATGCTACATCTATTAAGCTACGCTACAAATTTAGAAACCTAGAATATAGAAGAGGATGTTGCCGCAAATCACTACACAACACTAGAACCAAAAACAAGGACTACAAATGGTCACATTCACTTGAGTGTGATTTTCCACCTCTCAATCACTTTCATGTATGCCAAAATTCCCCAAGACTAAGGTTATCTACATTGAAGACAAGCATCCCAATCATTGCCATCAATTGACTACGGTCATCACTATAGTTAGTAAACCATTTTGAAGGAATTATATTGTGAAGCCACTTATTAGTTGCAATGTTTCATTATGAAACAAGATCAATATTACCATTAACAAATGCTAACAAAAATCTTCCAATATTTTGTTGTGCCCCTGAAGCTCATGAACATCCTCTTACTAATATATAATAAAATACATTTCTAAGACAACTCTAAGTAATTGGCAACTCCTTTTATGACACATTAGACAACTTGTCTACAAACATTCATTTTCCTCTCTATAACAAATGTATCACCAATGAACAAGTGTACCATTATACCATCATTTTCTCTGCATCTTCAATAAAACTTTCAAAATAGAGAATTAACATAATCAATCTATAGTGCATATGGCTTGTGGCATCACAAGAAAGGAACCTACACAAAACAATATCAAGAAATTCACACCAAGCTCCACCACCAACCTAAAATAGCCACCCACATACTATCCTCATATTTCTTGCACAAAATCTCAAAATATTATTCCCAAACATTACATAATAATCCTACTAAGCGTAAGGTCATATGAGTAACCTACCAACCTACTACATTGTTAGACTGACAAATTGTCACAAGATACATTTTGTTATCCTTGATAAAGGCTTCTCGCCATCTATTAAACTCGTTAAGTATAAAAGCTTCCATCCATTTCAATAATATATAGCAAGATACCCCACTCAAGCATGCCTACTTTCATAGAGAATTGACATAATCAATCTATGACATTTATGGCTTATGTCATCATAAGGAATGAAGCTACACAAAACAATATCAAAAAATTCAAACCAAGCTCCACCACCAACCTAAGATAGCCACCCACATACTCTCACCATATTTCTTGCCCAAAATCTCAAAAAATTAATTTCCAAACACCACATAACATTCCTACTAAGTATAAGGGTATATGAACAACCTACCAATCTACCAAGATTGTTAGAGCGATATATCATCACAACATACATTTTAATAATATATAGCAAGATATCCTACTCAAGCAAGCCTATTGTTATAGGAAAAGCAATTTGCAAAAACACTTTAGCCATATATAGTTGACAACTACCACAAACTTTGCTACTCCCTTCTCATGCTATCAATTGCCTAAAAGATTCTACTAGACTTAATTTAACACCAAAATCAAAAACAACACCCCCCAACTCAAAAATTTAGCAACAACCAAATGGCCCTTACTAATATTTAAGACTAATTTAAGTCTATTAAAAATTTGACTCAAACCAAAACTATCTTGTCCATTTATCTACCCAAGCATAACCCCAGTGCCTCATTAATTACGTTGGCCAACACAAGCAAAATAAAAAGTAAACACCAAATCCACTTTGAGTTCTCTTAAGCCTAGTGTCACAATCCCAAACATTTGAGAATCATTTATGATGATGAAAAACAAGCACCAAAAGCCTAGGCATCCTTCCTTTGCACACCTTCTATACAAAAACAATACAATAACAAGTTCTCAAACTCTCACCCTCTCTTGGTCAATGCACCTCAATTGAATAAAGCAAAGACCCTTCACCTTTACCAAAGCATTGTTGGGAACCATGCTGTAACCCTTCTTTCTATCAAATACAAACTTGGAAGCATGTTTCTTGAGTTAACTTTTACCCTATGAGCAACCACCTCTGAAGTAACCATCTCTGCAATTATATTTTTGATCCAACATAACTCTTCAAGAAAGAACTCATCTTTATGTTGCTTCAACTTTCTTATTAACCATACACAAAGCATAGATCATGAAAAACACCTTTCTAGTTATTGCGCACGAACAAGCTCTCTTTCTTTTGGAGACCAAAATTGCTACATTCACCTCCTAGGGATGATGGCAGTCTTCCAAATGTTGTTGACAGCCTCAAGAAAAAAAGCTACCACCGTTGGATCGACTTCAGGTCACCCTTTTTCCTTGTTTGTCTCAAACTACTTTGATTCCTTGTACAATGATAAGAAACTTTGGGCAATCTGTCTCTTCAATCCCTTCCCTAATTTTTTTCCTCAAGAGGGGGCTTATTATGGACAGATTTGGGTTCTCTAGAGAGAATTGACTCACAAGGTTCTCAGCTCCTTACTTGTCTTGACCATCCAACTCTTCAAGACCTCACTCAAGTCAGTCATGAGCTCCCAAACTTGTTCTTCATTGGTTAAGAATTACAATTTCCCTTACCTACAAAGATCTCCAGCCATGTCCAAAACATGAGCATCATCCCCTTCAAAAGCAAACCAACATTTTTCACTTACCAATTTTCCTGATTTGTTTCTTAAAACTTGAGTCTCAAGTTATATGGCAGGGTAGAGTTTTTAGTTCAATTTAGATCTTAAGGCAATATCAATATCATTCATGCTAGGGCAGCATCTAGTCATACAAATGTCTCCAACACTTGAAGCTAAGTGAAATCAATAAATTTCCAGAAAAACAGCTTGCTCAGCTCTCTGATGCTTGAAAAGTTGGAAGCCTAATCAGATTCCTTACCGCCAATCTAAAATTTAACTAATACACAATCTCAAAAGCATGCAATTGAGCCTTAGGTTTATGTCAAAAGTTTCAAGACGGACCTGCTTTAACAAGATCTGGGTATTCTTTTAGTTGGAAAGCTTTAATGAACTGATACACAGAAAAATATGAATCTGGTTTGGCAGAAGCATTGCCCAGTGAGGATGTCACAGAACTTTGTATTAGTCTAGAAGAAAGTAAAGATGTGAAACCTGAAATTGCTTCAACTGAATTTACTTGAATATGCTAATAATTGTAAATTTTGATTAAAAGAACCATCATCAGGCTATTATGATTTTCCATATGTTCTCAATTTGCATCCAACTAAATTTACTTGGATGTGCTAGTAATTGTAAATTTGAATTAAAAGAATCATCAACAGGCTATGATCTTCCACCTTATTTGCATTAAGTTGCCTGACATTTTCTCCTTTATATTTGCCATTTTTCCAATTCATGATGAGTCCTGCTCCCTTAAAAATGCTCTGCCAGTGCTCAAAATATGCCTTAGTTCCCTATCTTCACCAGAACCATTTGTTTTGCATTAATGGACAAGGAAGCAAAGCTAATGTGAAACCTTAAGTTGCTTTGACTAAATTTACACAGATATGCTTATAATTGTGAATTGGAATTGAAAAAGCCATCATCAGGTCATGGTTTTCGCATTCTCAACTTGCACACAGGTTACCAAAAAATACTCCCCTGTATCTTTTCCATTTTCTAGATTTGTTACAAATCCCATCTAGAACAATATGAACCGCAAATCAAAGGTATGTATGGTAGTCCTATACTATTTTCATTTCTGATTATGGAACCAAATACATGGCCACATCCCAAGAAAAATTCTCATCACAAGTAATGCAGGAACAAATGAAATGAACGTACCCTCTTAATATAACCTATTGTGCTTTCAAATAAGCTCTTATGGATGCTAATGCATCTCAACCAACTAATTTGCTCATTTTGATTCCAGAATAGGAGGAAACAAGAGAAAAATGCACATATGTTTATTCTGTAAAGCCACTTGACGAACAACTCCAATAAACATAATACAAAATCAGAACATAGATGGGTAGGGAAACTAGATGAGACCAATAACATGGATAAAGTTGTTACAATAGGATAAGGAACATATTTATCTCGGGAAAGCTTATGCAGACCAGCTATAACAAGCCAATAAAAAAATGGGCTCCCAAATAGGCAATTATGCTATTAAAATAAAAAAATAAGAAAAGGAAGATAGATCAAAAGCTTAAATTAAAAAATCTGAAAAACATATACAGCTTTGCCCGCACTAACATATTCCTTACTATATGACTTGTAGTTAACAGAAAAATTTCTAGACAAAAATTGGAAGCATGTCTACTAGAGAAAAAAGGTGGTTTCTCAGACTCACAGGCAATCAACAGATGGATGTGCATCTCTCTCTTGCAAGCCACCTGGGCAACCCCAGAACCAACAAATTGACAGAAGGAATCACGAAGCAATGCAAATGGTAAAGACCTGATTGTCTCACCTCCGCACATCCAACCAGAAGACTCACCCTACCCAATTGACCATTAGCTTCAAAATCACAATTAAGCTGGGAAAGATACATGGCCCACACATAAGTAATAAAATAAATACCAACTTAATACTGGACTAAGTGTGTTAATAAAATTAATACCAACTTCATACTAGACTAGTGTAACAAGCAAATGATGAAAAAGGAGCTTGCTAAAGTGAAGTCATCTCGGCGTAATACCTCATGAAGGCATAACAAAACATAAAGCATTAAATGACAATAAATTTAGTGCACCCAGGATATTACATACTACCTCCAGAACTAGGTTAATTAAACAAGAAACTGACACAACATCCATGACACACCACAACTACATTTGAATGATTATTCAACGGTACCTTTGAGAAGACTCATAAATTCGGCTACCAGAGAAAGCCTCCCTCATATCATAGCTCTGATTCCTGTTAAAGGTATGTGGAGGATTACCATAATACTTTATTTCATCCCTGCGTGCATCATACCCTCCTGGGTAGCCCTGATGACCATCTCCAACACTACTGCTATATCCACGATTATCATTTAAATTTTCATTGTAACCAAGCATTGGACCACCACCACTTCCATGGTATTGTTTTGAAGAAGCTGGTTGACGATACTGGTCCACTTGTGACTGCATCTCATGACGCAAAAACTCTTCCCTACGCTTAGCATGCTGAGCTCTCAGGGCTTCAAGCTTGGCCTGGAATTGTTCATGGATCTCTCGTGTGCGCTGCAAAGAAGGTTCGTGCATAGAGTTTTCAGTGTTCAGAGAAACAATAGATCAAATGATTTGACCTAGAGACATTTCTGCAGATACTTAATGTATACTGTCCAAAACAGAGAATATAAAGACACAGTTCCCTTGCCACCAAGAGACAATAATCAAATTTTGATGCCAGCCCACTAATTCTGACTAGCACATACAATAAAACAAAAAGCCATGCAACTTGTCAAGAGAACACCTTATATACTCAATTACTTACAACAATGCCATCCTACATTTTCAGAAATAAGGTAAGAAAAAGCAAAAAATCAACACAATTTACCCAAATTCTCAAACACAAAATTAATATACCGAGTTGATGGATGTAACTATCTACAATAGACTCAAAACTAAATAAACCTTAACTTTGAAAGTATGGTTCTGGAAGTTGGGTAAACCAACAAAACCATTGTGTGACTAATATTCTCAATGACGTATTTACATCAGTCCAAAATAAACTAATTTATAAATTAGAAATAGACAAACATGTTATGCTTTCTCGAGACACATCACTTAAACCATTGGCAATACTATAATGATATGACAATACACAGACATAACTAGTTCTGCCATGGAAGTTTTGAATTTTACTTACCATTAATTCCTGAAAGATAATCAGATTTGTTAAAATTATGCAAACAATCACATACCTCACGATGCCGTGTATTTTCTTCATCCTCTGCATCATCTTGCTCTTTTGTAAGTTTCATCACCTCATCCACAAGTTTCTGCTCAAATGCTTCAAATGACTTGTGCAATGTTTGATCTTCAAAGCTGACATCCACTTCCACCTTCTGATTAGATTCCTTAGGCAAAACATTATTTCCTTCTGTAGGTATAGACTCTGGCATTTGACCATGGTAATAAGGACTTGCTCCATCTGAACCCCTTACTTTAGATGGAGAGATATTTCCACTAACTGGGTCTGGAGGACCTCGGCCTATATAATAAATGAAGACCGGTAAAAGAATCATTAGAAAATGAACAGGCTTAAAGGGTACAACCTAGCTTTAACATTATCAGATTTCCACAATCCATTTGTAAAATAAATTGATTTCTGGATTCGATGGTACAATCTAGCTTTAACCAAATTTGTACTTTTAAAAGCATCAAAATACAAGAAAATAAATTAGTTGAATTGTTTTGGGTAAGTATCACTAAAATACTTTTAATTTAACAAAAAAAGGGTCTTTCAAAAGCCTACCAAAGAAATCAGATAAAAACAATTCAGTAAATTACAATAGCACTCTCTGGAGGCAAATCTTTCCCACAAGGTACCTTCTTTATGAATATGAGGTAGTACAAAATTTGATCCATTTCGTGTACCTTCCCACTTCCAGTGGCCATCTCCTTGTGAAGATGAATAGCATTGCTCCATGTCTATTGGTGGGACATCTGGTATGCTTGGATAATGCTGTGTACCAGAACTATGCTGCATTCTCTGTGCAGCTATATGTTGCATTTGGGCTGCAACTAGTGAATTTGCATTTGATCCGCGACTAGAACCCTGTCGTCCCATTGCTTCGTCTCTAAATTCATCAACTTGTTCAGCCCGTTTATTAAAGCCTAGAGGTTTGGATCCTCTAGCCTTTTCAGTTCTACTAGCATGTGAGTAATATGCATCACGGCCTCCAGAAGGATGACTGTCATGTTCAAATTGGTATCCAGTATCCTTCTCAGCTCCCTGACCTCGAGAACCACTGGATCCTGTAAAACGAGGCTTGAAATTTTTGTCTCTTGTAGGGGTTCGTTCAGCACCTCCACGTGACCTCCGATTCACGCCCAACGTTGTTGGGCAACCCTGCCAAAGCACATTTCACTTCAGAATTGCCCTAATGCTGGCCAAACATACTGTAATGAATCGCAGAAATAGATTTCTCATTTAATGTCTAATGTTGATGTTATGCTTCTTTAGATTCAAGTAATATACATAAACTTACTGCTGAAATTGCAAGCAGACTACTCATTTGAACAAGATATATGGAAGCCATACACAGAAGCTGTTTCGTAACGGGTGAGATTTGAAGTTTAAAATAAACAGATAATTCTCTATCTTAGTAAATTAGCAAACCCTTCAGTCTCCACGGTATCTAACTATAGAGAAAAACGTGACCACACCGCATTCCACATAAAAAAAAAAACCTTTTAATTTTTTGAATCGTTCATGCAACATATTGACCATGGATATGTCTCCACTTGCCCTAGGCACATTTTGACCATGGATATATCTTACAATTGTCCTAAACAACTTTTGACCATGGATATATCTTACAGTTGCCTAGGCAAATCTCTAGGTAACAAATAGATCAGACTTCCTGATATGCAACCTTCTCAATACAACGTTACATACACAATAACAAAAACCTACTGCGAACGTGATATAAAGATTTCACCACTCTTCCCTAAAGACGTAGTTAGCAAAACTCTCATGCTAGATTTAAACAGATGCACTCAATAGTTAGACATGGCATTACAAAGAAATTAGATCAATATCCACAAAGAAACACTAGTTGATCAATAGGACTTGAATGCATTAAGTAATATAAAGGAGTGCAAGAGGAAAAGTACCGAGATTTAAAAAACAATAGTACAAAGAACTAAAGAAAGATGAAAATATTGAAATAACCTAAAGAGGTTATGATCACGAAGTATAAATGCCAATGTACAAACCCTCCTGTTTAAGAGATTAAGAAAACTCAAATGCAAGATTTTAGCTGATACACTTGATAGTTAGATGGCATTACAAAAAAGATTTAAAGGTTTTCAAGAGGAAAAGTACCAAGATTTTAAAAATAATAGTACAAAGAACTAAAGAAAGATGAAAATATTGAAATAACCTAAAGAGGTTATGATCACAAAGTATAAATGCCAATGTACACACTCTCCCATTTAAGAGATTAAGAAAACTCAAATGCAAGATTTTAACTGATACACTTTATAGTAAGATGGCATTACAAAAAAGATTTTTAATCAATATCCATAAAGAAAGACAAGTAGATCCATGGGACTTGAATGCATTAAATAATAATAAATAGTACTGGGGAAAAGGTGACAAAATTATGAAACAATAAATACAAAGCACTAAATAGAACTACAAATGATAAAAACTACCTACAAATGGTATTGTTAAGGTCAGACTCTGCAATGAAGAATATAGCTAGGAGTGGTGAATGAATAAACATCATGATAGGAGAGTAGGTGTCGTTTATGTAGCAAAAGCTCAGGCATAAAGAACCAACAACTACCATCATCTATCGCCAAAAAGAGCCAATGCAGAACCTGGCCAGAGTCTGAAAGCTCAAAACTCAGTAATCCAAAATTCTGAAATGGATTTGGGACTCTGTAAATTGAAAATATATATATATATATATATATATATATATATATATATATATATATATATATATATATATATATATAATGAACTTAATAATGCACAAGAGATGTACAGAATTGAAAAAAGATATATAAAAACGCAATTTGGAAAACATGCAAATCTATTTTGATCAATCGTAGTAACATTTCTTAGGAATGGGATTGCTTAGGAAAATTAGAAAAACCTATGTTCCATGGAGTTTCAAGACAGGGCAATGATGGGATCAGATGGTTTTTACAGATAGGGGGACAGATGTACTATGTACCAATGTTGGTGATGGCGCGTGGTGGCTTGGGATTTAGAAGTATGTATGTAGACACACCATGGACAAAAGCTAGGGACAGTAGACAATGGCTAGGGATGTAAATATAAAAATAGATAGATAGATTTATATCTTATTAATATATATTTATATTGATTTTAGAAAGTTCTATTACAATATATAAATATACGTCTTCCCTGCAATTTCTCTATATATTTAAATTAACTAACAAAAAACCTATTACACTGCATAAATATGTCTTTCTGCAATCAAATCCTAATTATTTCTGACTAATTTTTAATTCTCCGCAGAAATAATGTTGACACTAAGGAATCGGAATGGTCTAAATGTGAGGGTTGCACAGTAAAAGACAAGAATATTGTGATCTCTCAATCTTTTTATTTACTTTCTTCTCTGTTCTTACAGCAGTCAGCCAAAGTGCACAAACATTTATGCAAACATGATAACATCCGTCACCACTCCCTTTGCTCTCTACTAAAACCAAGGTGCCCATAAGAAAGAAGAAATTTTTGATCACCAACTTCCAAAAGATAGGAGAGAGTGTGTCCATGTTAATAAAACAATAACAGAAGTTATATTTTAATGGTCTACTTTGTCTCCAACATGTAAATATTCCTCCTTTCTTCCAAGGTCAACAATTGTCCATGCCATCATGTTGTCAGTTTGTTTAATCCATTGACACAGAGAGACTTTAGCCCTCCCATGGGATGTTAGAAAGTCGCCCAAGCCCCGTCATGGGGGATGTACCAGGGACCTCCCATGCCTCCTTAGCACTCAACACCAATGAGCCTCTTATGGTAGAGAACAGCCTCTCGGCCATATAAACAAATTACAATAAAAGTTAATTGATTGTTATTAATGACCATGCTCTCAGAAGAAAACATTTAGGATGAGACATGCATTGGAATATTAATTTATAAAGAACTTAAACATAAAGGATTGATTTAAATACATAAAGTTGCAGACAGAGCTAAGTATTAATATATGAGATTACAGATGTTCATGTTCTAATGGTGAAGAGGTGCATTCATAATAAAAGAAACCCAAGTTCACATCCTCAACCATCCATCGACCCATAACTTGGAAGGCATGCCGTAGAGGCTCGAGTACTTAAATGTGGGCAGGGTTATAGAGCATTGAGCCCTTATTTGCAGTCTAAGCTAAATAGCTTACAGCCTTAACCCAACATTGCCATAAGTGATCCAAATAATCGGGCCATTCCAAAAAAGAGCATTTATCTTCCAGTCTCTCAAAACATGATCAGATATAGACAAATATACACATGGATCCAAAATGTTACAGTAAGCCCTACTTCCAAAGATTTCGCTCACACTTGTCACCTTCATTAACAGTGTAGATCCTCTTCTAATGCATGTAATTGATTACAAACCATATTTACTGCTCTCTTTTTTCAGTGTTTATGTTAAACACAAAGTTTTGTCACTTGACAAATCGAGCCTATCCTCATCAATGCGTATGACTACTTCCATTAACTTAATCATTTTTACTTGACTTTTGAGAAAAAATCATCTGCATTAATCTGGATTGAATTTTTTAATCAAATCAATCCTTTTGTACCTCCTCATATTATTAAATTGTTTCCACAGATTACATTTAATCTTGGTTTTTCATTTTAGAATTGTGGCAATGAATGTGATGAACATTTGATTGAATCAGTTTCTTTTAGTGCTCCCCCCCTAGCACAAACTAAAGAATCTAACTTCATGATCCCCAAAGCAAAACTAAGCATTATACATTGAAAAAACAAAATAAATCTCTCAATTGAGATCTGACCTATCATAACCCTTGCATCTCAAATGTGTAAACTCGGACTTCCTCAAATTGAAGCACCAGGAAGACAAGCATCAATTGTCTCACACCAACAGTACTTTCACTTTACAAACCAACTTAGGCAAATTGCAGAACATATCATCCAGGGCTGACTCCAATTTTTCATTACAATGTAGATAGCTTGTCTACCCACATTTGAAAATGACTTGTCCTTAGCTTTAATTGAAGAGAGATGTATATTAGCAACATTACCTGAATCTGTTAACTTACCTGAGGGAAAATAGCCTTTTTCAACTTTCAAAATATGGCTCTATGGGTTGCCCATCGCTCCATTAAAATTAAGAGTCTAATGCCTCTATAAAGGAAAACAGGAGACAGGACAAATCACTACATTACCTGAATCTCTCAACATACCTGTGTAAAATGGCCTTTTTCACCACAAATACGGCATGTAAGCTCTTCTTCCTTCTTCCGTTTCCAGTTCCTTTCTATAGACTTAGCCTTTGATTCCCACACTTTAGCTTCTCGACTAGTAAACCCAGTGGGAATTGCATTTGGATCACGATTCTTTTCATCCTCATCGGACTCATCATCACTAGCAGTTCTTTTTTTCACTGTACTATTGTCACGATCTTTGAGATCAGAGGGTTTAGGGGGTCCTGTATACTCCTTTCCATAAACTTCTTTCATCCATTCCTCATCTTTTTCATCATCCTGAGGATCAGCCATTATAGATAGTGACCAAGGTAAACCTTTTTATCGCCTCCAATAATGCAGATCCTTGGTTGCGGCTACCCCACAATCCTGCAACAAAGTTCAGCAGCGTTTGTTGAGCAACGCTTGGTTCGGAGCAAGTCATAAAGAGGTCTGTGAGCTAGACATCAAGTAAAATCCGGTAACATGAACCTTATTTTGCACAGTTAAGTATATTGATGCACCACGGTTATATGCATGCCTGTTCACAAAAAAGATCTTACCCTCACATACCTGACTCTTCCTTGTTACTAGCCAAAAGCATTGATGGCCTGGCAACAAAGTAGATATAAAAGGTATTCCAGACTCTAAAACTTGGCTGTGGATATACAATGTTATTCCTCAGAATAAATAGAAAAGTCACATATATGACCATATAATTATGAATCTACTTCATTATTCCAACTGGGTGTAATCAATAACATTTTACTGGTTAAAATCCAGTGTCTAAAAGGAAAGTCTAGGGCTTTTACAGAGTCTGCACATGGAATTAGATAATTATTGCAATGCTGCATATTTTATTTCCTTAACAAATAACTGTTTGGCAGAAATTAACAAATGTATTAAGAAAATAAAATCACCATATTAGCTTTTACAATCGCCACCTCAGTGAATAAAGCATATCTGCTAGTGCTAGGAAATAAGACAAACTACAACGAATTAAATGTGTAAAACAAAAACTGAATTCTAATAGATAATGCCCCTAAAGTAAACTTTGATTGCAGCTTTGCATGGCACAGACAAGCATGCCAAATGTCAAATAATCAATAATGAAGCTGAAAATGCATAAACATATATATTAAGGCTACACAACAAGATGATGATCAGCTGCTGAGGAAAACAAAACTTCCATTAGGTGCAACTTTTGTTTGCCATGCATAGATGTTAGGATAGAAGAATATGAAAAAACTCAAAATGACAATAACTGTCATAAACATTCAGCCAACAATGAAAGTGGAAAGATCAAGCCATATGATTTGCAAATGTAATTACAAATTAGTAACAAATCAGCCTTTAAGGAATGGGAGAAACCCTTGCAATGATAAAATCCACTTATAATGGACAACATGGAAGAGTGAATTGTAATGAATACATTAGTGAGGAACATATCCACCGATAAACTTGAGAGGCTTAAGCGTCTCAAACTTTGACAAGGCCAACAAAAACTATCTAGAGTCTAATGCAGATAAATAAATTTCCAGTTACTGCTACAAAGAAATGTATAGCCTCACTGCATCCATTTGAATAGTACACTCCAAACCCATGAAAAGAATGTTTGTAGATCTAATATATTCAGTATACTGATGTCAAATTAGTCAAATGAAAAAACACAATTTGGATGGTTTTAATAATGCAATTAGATATCTCTTATGATTGAGCCAGATATATAAAAATATTATCAAATCCCCAATTTCAAGTGGTGTAAATTAAGCTCCATGACAGAATATTCAGGGAAATGAATATTGATATGACAATTCATCAGAATACCACATAAGAAAATGATCTGTGCCCCCCTATGTAAGTTGTCGATCTTCAGACTATTAAGTTTGAACTTTTAGTAATCGGCTTGGCACATGTCGGACGGTAGTGTCTTGAATTTATGAAGTACTAAATATCTAACAAAATCCATGCACACCCAGTATAAAGATAAAATCCGCCTTGAAGAAGTGATCAGATGAGTGCCACACTTCATTGTCATGGAAATGGACATTCAATCTTCCGTGGCTCCGTTATTTATTCTCCAACTTCAGAAAGTATAAATAATACATTCGCCTTCATGTTTTTTATATCAGGATGTCTCTTTCTCTCCACATACATCTACAGAACATATCGAACTTGATCTGTGATTACAGCGATGTCTGATTTCTGTTTGCAACGACAGAAAAATTTAAACAAAAAAGACATTGACGATTCCTATTGATTCTGGAAAGTATTCATGCATTTATAAACATATGTTGCAAGTAAGAATTAAGCTATGAGAAAGGGTTGTCAATTACAAGCAATGTGGACAGTTTCTAAACTGATGGCGATTGACACTTCTTGCAAGGAGAAAAAGGGTATATAGGAGTTGCTAGACATCAACAGTAAAGGAAGGTATGCAATGAAAATGCATCATCAATAGAAAAATCTTGAGGCAAAGTGAAGTAGATATCAGTGATAATAAAAGATAGATTTAGAGTGTGTTCGAATGTGTAAAGGGATCATATGCTTGAAATATCTTGAGAAAAGGAAGTTGATGCCTGAAGAATTGAATGCAGATTGTATGAAACAGGTATGAGTAATGATAATGCTTTGTAAGTATTCAAATTGGTGATGACAAAAGAAGTGATTTTGGAATTTAGACATTCTCAGAAAAAAAATGTCTACCGAAGTTTAATACAGTCCTAAGGAGGAAAGGCCACTTACTTTAAGGTCTGAAGATCAGGTATGACTGCCAGTGAATTGATTTTGGTTTTCTTTCAATCTGTTGCAATGGTAAACAGTGCTCTGATTCTGTTCTCTCAAATTTGTTCTATGATTGTAGACAAGTTTGTTTCAGAATTTGCCAATAACACAGAAAAGATTTCCAGTTACATTTGCAGATTTATATGAACTATTCCTCCACTTTGTATTCAGTTTACAGAGGCATTATTGCAGATCTTTTTGATACATCAGAAGTCTGTTTGCCTGCTTATTTTGTGAAGGAAAATCTTAGAATTTGTAATCCATTGTAAACTTATAACTGTTGACTGTAACATTCTAGAAACTGGTGCTTTAAGAATTTCTAAGTTGGTGCTCCAATCATTGAATTGTGGTTTTGGATGAGTTGATGCTCTTATAAAGGATTTGCCCTAAAATTTCACTTTGGTGTGCTCTTATAAGGGTTGGTGCCCTGAAATATTGTAAATTCTTTAACCTTGAGGCTGCATTAGGATGGTAGATCCTAGCAGCATTACTTACCGTGGTTTTTCCCATCCTGGATTTCCACGTAAAAGCTTGTGCATTGTCTCTTTGTGCGGTTTCATCACTTTCTGGTTCTAGTTTCAATTTCAGTTTTTCAGATTGAAGTTTGACAAGTTCCATTATAAGTTTATATTGATTAAGAAATAAAAAGTCTAAAAACTCTATATCTACTACTGATTCGCAACCCTTCTCCCAAAACCATGAATATTTATCATGCTTATTTAAAATGGCATTCAACTTTATGTTTGTTGTTTATAAAATGCTAAATGATACTCTAATCTTAATTCAGGCTTCTAGGCTACATATTATATATATACAAATCCAAATCCCAAAAACCAGATTCACAAACATGAACCGGACCAATACTGGACCTGGCAACTTAGTTTTGTAAGGTGTTGCCAAATTTCAGTCCCTCCTTTTAAGCTTCTAGCTTGGTCTGTTTTCATTGCATATATGTTTGAGTCCTCATCTAAGTATCCCCTAGGTGGCTCTCTTCTCATCAAGCATCCTCAAGGCTTGCCTTTTGGGTCTGGCCGGGTTTTCCATGCTCTGCTTCCCCCCACACCTCTATGCGGGATTCTTGCTTTGTCCTTGCATCTAGGTCTTAGGTGGTCTAGGTTTAGGTGGGTTATTGTCTGAGCATCTTCCCGATGAGAAGGAAGCCTATTCTACGCTGCAATTAACTCCTAATGCTAGCATGGTGTTCCTTTCGGATTCCAGCCCGCGTTGTCGAATTCCTATCGCTGGCGCACTTCATCAATTAGAATCCCGAAGAGCAAAGTATTTTGGTATCTCCAAATTTAAAAGTTGATTCATGATGAGAGGATCAAAAGAACAAGTATTTGCAGTCATGAATCACTCAGAGTACTAGTCCAAAGTCAAAATCTGTTTTTGTGCAGAGGAACGGAATTCCACCAATCTAAGCACTTTCCCCTTGGAAGCGAATGTCTTCAAGTTCATTTCCAAAGTAATGTTGAGAAAAGAAGAGAAATACTTCTAGTTGTTCAAATCTTCAGAAAGCATACACCTCTATGATACTTTCCATCTAAAAAAAATATGGAATTTCTATTCCGAAAGATATAAAAATGTGAAAATACTAAATCCGAATGCGAAGGCATTCTTTGGAAATACCACAAAGTTGTTTCCGATGGAGCAGTTTGTGAAGTGCAAACCCGGCTAAAGAAGATAATAGTCCAAGCCCTCAAGGCAGAAAGTTTATTTCACGGCTTCTCCAAGGAATGAACTAAGATACAAAGGAAAGCTTCGTGCCAAAAAGAAAGCGATGGGTATCTAAGGCACTGAAGGAGTATTGCTCATGCTGCAATCTCGGATCAAAGAAAAAGGCAAGCCTACGGAAAGATAGGCTTATGTTTCCTTCCCCACACATAAAGAATTGTGGTGTAACCCTTGTTTTGATAGCTTTTGTTAAAGCCAAAAACCTAGCAATTCAGTAGGTGAATAATTTTGCTACTAAATGAGATTTAAGTGTTTTTTTTATGAATTGACGTATGGGTAGAAGTAAAATGATTTAAAGAGTCATTAATCTACCCAATTTATTGCAAATCCATCCATTATGGTCGTTAGTTGTGTGTTAATTCGTTCAAGTGGCGCCAATGTTTGAATTTCCGAATCTATATGATCGAATTTCTTCCGTACGGAGTTTTCATGACGTAACGGCTATTTTATCAAAGTAATTTGACTTCTTTGTGTGAAAGTATAAGCTAATGGCAATCAAAGCAGCAACATATGATCATCTAATTGGATTGGAGAGTGAGTTAAAATATCTTTCTAATACTTCCTTCAAGTTTTATGACCTAGGTGATCTGCACAGAGGACTCAATACCCAACCCATCCATCCAATTACTCAGAAATTGAAACAAAGCGGATTACTTGAGGCTATCGGGTTCCCATGGTTGTGCAAGCACCAATATTGTTAAAGGAATGTATCGAAAGATACAATCTAGAGACAAAGCAGATATTGTTGCCTGATCAATCTATTCTGCTTTCTGTGAACAAGGAACTAATGCAATTTGATTTCTGGATCCCAGTGAAGGAAGAGTATTGTGGCATTGATTTTCTTACTCTACATTGATGTTTAACAAGAAGAAAACTCTCAGGAGAGAAGACATGCAGATTACATGGTTTAGACTCCTCGTAGCAAAAAAAGTAAGATGCCAAGGACTCTTTTTGGAACCAACTGAAAGAGGGAAATTGTGGATATCTTGGCATTATTTCTAAGATTAAAAAAAGAGGAAGAGATTCTAGATTTTATTGAGCATCACTTCTACTTGGTCCACGCTATTTGTGCTGAAGGCCTACAGATTGACTGGGTTCAGATTATATGTGAAGAGCTCGCCTTCTGGCTAAATTCGACAAAGGCATTCAGGCAATTCTTCATGTCTTAATATTTGATATACGCCTTAGCCAGGCATCATCTCTGGCCTGATCTTCCAAGCATTGAAGATTATGATGAGAACACCAAGGTGTATGAATTCTACCCTCATCTCCAATTGCAAAGGAGTTTTGAGGAGTATGTAAAAGGTAAATGATGCCTTCACAATGAGGTTGTGTCAGGAATTGCAAGGGTGCTCAGAGTGGAGATTTTCACCAAAAGCCATATCAACGGTCACCCAATTCGGCTGTTGTTTCATCCAATTTCCATCTTTCTCCTACCTGAGGATTTGTGCATTCGATGGCTTCCCCAAGAGGCTCCCCAGATATCCTGAAGATAAGGTAGTTCTTGTTGAGTTGTGTAGATAAATACTAGAGGTGAACACCTTACATTCCAATGTGAAGAAAATGGTCAAGATTCCTTTTCCACTAGTGGTAGGACCCTATTCTTGTGCCTCCAAATCTGATGCTCGGAATTTAATTAAAGCCTTTGAGAGCAAAATTAAATTGATTGATTATGAGGTGATAAGACCTCTGTATGACCCTGTTAACTTTGTAAAAGATCACCTGAAACTATAGTACGCTCATAGACATGTTTCGGATATTGAAGACTATTGGGCCGGGTGTTATGATGAATGCCAAACCAGAGAACGCTACTAATCTAGATTGACAATAGATGAAATTAAGGTGTATAATGATAATGTTGATGTTAGTGATCTTGTAGATGATGGCTCCTATGTGCATCCATCAAACTATGAGCAAATCAAGAACACTCCCATAGTGTCAACTCCGCATGTGGACCCTGTTATTGACACGGTTGAAGTCCTGATGTGTGGTATCATCAAGAGGACGGAAAAATGGGTGGAGTGGACCAGAGCTAGGAAGAAGAGAATTGGAACTGCAAGCTCTAATGGTGGAGTTGCTTCTGGGACAGCCCAATCTACTGCTGCTACATCCACAACTGCTGCTACATCAACATCAGCCAGACCAGCATAATCTATCAGTGGAGGAGGAGACCAGCCTCCTGAGAAGAATGTTCAAATTACTCCAACTTGTGGAGGAGGATCTCTGCTAGATACAGGAAAGGTTGGAGATGAAAAAAAGGGAGAGAGAGAGAGAAGGAGAAGGAGAAATCAATAGCCAAGGCTTCCTCCCTTGTGCCAGTCATTAACCTCGATGGTGACAATACTCCTCTAGATGGCCAAGAGCAGGAGGCATCTTAGCAAGGTGATACTCTAGCCCTCTCTATTACTAAAGCAACTTCTTTTCCTTTTGCCAGCCAAAGCAAGGTGACACCTCCAAAAGCGAGGAAGTTGTTTGATCCTACAGCTCTACAGTCAGCACTCAATGTCCTTTCAACCAAATCTTGGTTGGAAGAGACTATTGATCAGACAAAGAGGAGATGTGAGGAAAGTGCTCGATCTAAGGACCTTATCGTACAAGCAACTTCAACCCAACCAACATCAAAGAAGGCAAAGAAGCAGAAGACTATAGCAGCATTGGCCACGGATTCTTCTACTGGTCACATGCTGGTAAAGATTGCAGAACCTCAAAATGAGCGAAAATTTCATGAGTTAACTCCTAATGACTTTCAGATTAGAATTTTTGACATAGGCATTCCAGTGCACGATTCTATGGTCAACAAATGTGAAGATTGAGGATAGACTGGAGGAGTTAAGGTCAAAAAAAGAGGTACTCAAAGCCTCAAACAAGGAGTTGATGGATTACATCAGAACTGCACTTGGAAGTACCTCTACAAGCACATTCAACCCAAGTGCAGAGGAAAACAAGAATTTGCTACTTAAGCTACAGCAAGAGAAGCAATGTGGTCAAATTGGTCGTGCCTGGATTGATGAAATAAAGGCCCAAGATCCCCCCCTCATTAAAAACCTTAGGAATCTGCTGCTAAACACTGACAAATTGAAAGAGCCAGTGTAAAGCCACCAGATTTTGATGCACAAAGCATCAGATAACCTAACAGAGCAATTGGCCTTGTTGCAAGAGGTGATTGACATGAAGACTAATATCGTTGTGACCTATAGAATACTCAAAACAAGCCAAGAACCATTGCATCATTGGAAGCAATCATTGGAATTCAAAATTGAGAGCTCAGTGAAGTCTGAGCATGAGCTGAAGGATGTATATGATTTAGTGAAGAAAGTAATGGACAAGATATTCGAACATTTAAAAGCTCTGCACACTAAATCATGTCACCAATAATGGTCAGTTGGTGGACATCGAACGAATGAAGACTAAGTTTCTGGCATTCGTTGAAGATGTTACCGATCCATCAAATTTCCAGGTGGCAAAGATTCTAGAACTCTCAGCAGTAGTTTGTGTTCTGAGGTGTGCAACAGAGGAGCTCCAATCAAAAATCTCCAGAGTTGAAGAATTGACAGAAATGCATGATTATTGGATGATTAGAGTTGACGACATTCTCATTCAAAGTGTCCATGAGCTGAAGAGTGTAACTGATGCAGTGAAGGCATATAGAGCCAAGGTCATAACTCCAAATAAAAACTGATGCTCTGACAGAAGGTCACACTCTCCCTACAAACATATGACAAGTGTCACCTCTTCTCTCTCTCTCACTTTCTGATATTGTAGCCATATTTGGCATTCTCCTCGTAGGCTAAAGTTTTGTAACGGATGACCTAACCAGTTAATCCTATTTTTAGAATGTTCAAAGATGCTCTGTTGAGTAATCATGAAATGTAACTGGCCAATTCCAAAAGAGCATATAAATGTAACTTTTTGAGAAGCAAATAAGATCAGCAAAATTTTGATGTGGACAAACCCTTGTAGCTGGGACTACTGTGTGAGACTTTGCGTCCATGTTTTGATTTTGTTGTTCATGTTAGTCTAATTTAGTTCTTGTATGGTGGTTGGAATGAAATGTGTTCTTAAAGAAAATTGTGGGATTGCAAACGAACTAGGTTTTCTTTGTTTCATTTCAGTGGTTATAAGCTTTATTCCCTTGTTTGTAGTATTATCTCATTTCCTCTGTTCTATACAAGTTAGTTCATGTGCATCTTCATGGCTATGTGGGAAGTTCGGGATTTGGTTAATGTAAGCTAATGAGTGAGAAACAAACGGTTGTCGTGCAACCTCATTAACTTGTGTAATTTGGGCATTGCTTAGTTAATCATTTTCTCTTTTTATGCAGCATGCATTGTTAGTTAGTGTTCCATTGTTGCATCTTGCATTCAATAAGTAGGGTAGATTACATCTAGAAGTTGAGAAACTAAAAATGACTCATGTGCATTTATAGTTGTGGAGCTTTGTGAGTCGGCATCTCAAAATCGCCTAGGTTGTTTCAAGTCTTTAGGCAATCTGGTCATACCTCTTCTGCTCTCTGGTCAAGAGCATACCCCTAAATCTTGTTGATCTACTAAAAACAACATTCATTGCAAATCTTTGCATACAAGGGAGCTGTACCTTTTCAATTCAAGGGTCATTGATACAACACCTATATTGACCCATTCTGTTGCTTACAACTTTGTCTTTCACTACATTGGGCGCATTAAGAATCAAGGTACAAACCAAAACCAAGGAAGACAAACTGTTAACCAATAGGTGTAATGTCCCAGCTCAAAGCCAGACAATTAAAAGCAGTTGGCTATCCTTTCCTTGGAATACCCAAGAGGAAAAGGACGTAGGACATCACTGGTTAAGAAATGAAATCCTTGGCTTGTTCTAAATTCAAATTAAGTTGAGTGTACGTCTTTTGATGCAACTTAAGGGAACTTATGTTATTTTTAAGTGAGCGTAAGTAATTTTAAATTAGGCTCATCTTTTTAGGCAACTTACGCGATGCCTAGCCAACCACCTTAAATTATTCCCTCTTTTATCTACTTAAATGACTTAATAAAAATATATGACAAAAAGTCAAGGTGGACCCTAGCTTCAAAAAGTTTCATTGGTGCACACTTTAGGTATTTATTTTGAAGCGTTGCTTAAGCGGTGGAATATCAAGGGTGGAGATTAATTCATCTTTTTAGGAGCTATAAAACACCCTAAGGGCTCATTTAGAGCTCATTATGTGATGAAGATTTCTGCTTATTGCTGCTGCAACTCAGCCGGAGGATAGAAACCCTTAAGTATTCCTGATTTCAGTGAGACGCAAGGGCTCTTTTTAGACAGAAAGTGTGTTTCAGTGGAAGAATTCTGGTTTGTGAAGCCCTAGCACATTGTTAGTTCTGGTCTGCAAGTATTGATCAGGCTTGGAGACCAAATTGAGGACAATATCAATGTTGGAGGCTCAGATCTGGGGGCATTCAATGCTGCAGATCATCCATTTCTGAGTTTTTTGACAGACTGCTGCAAGTAGCTACTAGAACAGACTCTTTGGTAGTCGTTTTGGGAGTCTAGTGCTTCCCATTTTCAACAGCTTGGGATTGATCAAGGGCAGAACCAGATCCGAGGTATCTTTGTGCCTAAATCTGTCTATTTTCATGTCTATATCTCAGGAAAAAAAGGGAAAATCAGACATATGCCTTTCTAAAAATCCAGGGTTATTGTGTAATCATTTCTGATCATGATAACAGTCAGAATTTTCTATTTGTGGTTCTATATTTGATCTGAGAACTGAGATGTAATGATAATTCTTTGATACAAAGTTCATTTCCAGATTTGTGCCCTAGTTGTAAACATTTTTCTTAACAGACACTTGTGCCCTAGTTTGCATATTTCATTGCTTTCTTTTTAATATCTCATTTGGGGATATCACTATGGTATCAGAGCTGCAAGACTTGGCAGCCTACTGGGTTTTGTTGCATGCAAGAAAAACATGGTCAGAGTCTGGAGAAAATTGAAGGAACATAGCAGGTTTTAGATCAGCACCCATCATCAATTGAAGAAGCAAAACGGATGTTTTCAGATATGATAAGATTGTTGAATGATAACAATCAATATTTGAGTCTGTTGACTCATAACACAGCAAATGGTACAACACTGGTGCATAGAGAAGAGGGAGAACGAAGCAAAATTGTAGACTGTAAGGTACATTCTACAGGCAGATCCTCGCAGTCCAGACCATTTATGCCCACTTTTATACAAGAGGATAAACACGCACAAGTAGAACTGGTGGAGGAAAATGAGAACAATGAAGACAGTAGGTACATTCTACAGGCAGATCCTCAGAGTCCAGACCATTTATGCCCACTTTTATACAAGAGGATAAACATGCACAAGTAGAGCTGGTGGAGGAAAATGAGAACAATGAAATATTAGCTAATTATCAAGCCCTAGGACCAAATTTCCAGTCAGCCATCTCTTTTAAGGACTACTTGGAATTTGCCAAGCATACAAGGCCTAGACAGAATCGGAACAATCAAGGAAAACAAAATTATGGGCTGCAGAAAAAGTTGGGAAGTTTGTCTATACCTAATTTTGAAGGATCAACTAGATGTACATCGAAAGCTTGCGTTCAGAAATAGGACACCTACTTTGCCTCAAACCAAAAGGAAAGTGATGCCATAAAATTTGCTATGCTTCACCTTGAAGGGGTTGCACATGAATGGTGATATCACAGTTTACTAACACAAGGACATGACACCAGTCTCTTATGACCAGAGAGTTGACAGCGGATTTGGAGGCATATTTTCGAGAATTGGATCAGTTGAAACAAGTTGGCACAATTGATGCTAATATTTCAGAATTTCAGCAATGCTGGTTATGGTTACTGATATGTCTGAAAGGGGATTGATTTTTTGGTTTATGGAGGTTTGGCTGAACCTGTTAAAGGTTGGGTCAAAGCTTTTGACCCACCATTCTTGCTAGATGCTATTAAGCGTGCAAGCAATTTGGAGTTATCCTCACCACAAGCAAAGTTTCCACAAAGATCCTCACCATAAATTGGCCACAGCAAAAAGACAAGAAACCTGAATATACCAAACCAGCAGGAGAGATATCTCAACCAATCAGTAGGATAGCCTGTGATATAAGGGATGAGTTGAGACGAAAGAGGCTTTGTTTTGATTGTCATCAGCCTTGGACACCTGGACATTGGTGTAAAATTGGAGGCAAAGCCCATTGAATTGAGGCATTTGAGGAGCCTAGTGATAATGAGTTGGAGGAGACATGATTTCAGGATGCACAACAAGAGGAAAAAGATGGAGATTCAAACAAAGATGAGCATCAGGATGATTTGGCACAGATGGAGGGTGCGATAGCAACTCTCTTCACCACTCCTCATTATAGTTCTTTCAGAGTTATGGGCGTTGTGCAAGGACAGTACATTGTTGTATTGATTGATAGTGGGGCTACCCCACAACTTCATTGATGCATCTTATGTAAAGAAGTGGGTTTCAAGTTGAGGGGCATGAAGGCTTCCGTGTGAAGACAGCAAATGGCACATTCATTCTACAACTCTTGTTCCACAATTGAGCATGGTATTTGGGTAATTACACCCTTGCAGACAACTTTTATGTGATCGACATTAAGGAGACCAATGTTATTTTGGGTGTTCAATGGTTGCATCCTGTAAGTCCATATCTGACAGAGACTATGCAATTGAGTTTTACAGCGCATGGTTAAAGGGTGGTATGATGGGGCTTATCTTTAGACGCACCTAGAGATGTTTCAGCTGGGAGAATGGATAGAATTTTTCAACATTGAGAGGATGAGTGGGCAATGCAATTTTTGATTACAGGTAAATCCACAAATACGAGACAAGGATATCACGTTAACAAACTGGTGTTTTCAAATTTGCCCAACAGTTTACCTTCAAATCATGGTTTTGCGGATGTCATTGAGCTTGTGGATAGCAAGCCAATTGTTACAGATCCTTACCATCATCCCAAACGATTCAAGGATGAGATTGAAAGAACTATTCAGGAGTTGTTGGATGTAGTGTGATGTTCCCTAATTAGCAGGTTTCAGGAGTATTATCATGTTAGCTCATCATTGCAACCATTGTGAGCTAACAATTGGATTTGATTGTCTTTGTTGGTAGACTTACTATTTATAGTAAATCAAGAGAATTGGTTTCTGTTTTTAGCAATATGGTAATGCTTTTGGTTGGGCCATATCTACATCTGATGGAATTCTTGACAAATTCTTTTTTGTGGAGTATAAAGAGAAGTAATTAATTAAGTTTTACTTAATTAATTAATTATAAGCCTAAGTCAAGTATTAAATATAAAGTGCATGGAGTTATTAAATTTAAAGAAGGGGTGAACACATATCTTAATGCAAATTCATAATGCAAGTGAAAAGTGTAAGCATGAAGCTTCTTAAGTGAAAACTGTGAGCTTGAAGCCTTAGCCGTTGGGTGTCATGAAGAAATTTTTGAATCAAATGTTATAAATACAACTCCTTGCAAAAGTTTGATTCATTCTATTGCTTATGATTTTGTGTGTTTGAAGACTTTCAAGGGTAGTTGTTGATGGAGGAATTGTGAATTCCTTTCTGATCTGTGCACTTTGAGTTGGATATTAATGACCATGAATTGTGTTTTTCTTGAGGGTAGTATAGCTGTGATCTGCATTGGGGTTAATAGTTACGATTCATGTTTAAGTTTGAACCAAATTGCTGCTACTGGTTGGGTATTTGGACAGGCAAAAGCTCTGATACTTAAGGGCCAAACTGAATAGAATTTGAACTTCAACAAGTTTTTTTGACTCAAAAAAGAGAGCATTATAGAGGTAGACTTGGACTTGATATGAGACAGAGGCCTAGGCAGAATGATTTGAAGTAGGCAACCGACAAGATTACTTTTGACTCACTTTGATGTAAGTGGAAAAGGTTACAGCTAGAGCTTGTATTCACAAGCTTGATAAATATCTTTCATTTGGATCTATGACTGAGGAGGATGCTATCTAGTTTGTTGTGTTGTACTTGGATGGTATAGCCCATGACTAGTGGTACCATGGGTCGGTCACTTTACAGTACAATCAGATTACATCCTACCAGGAGTTTGCCGATAGACTGGTACAGAGATTTGATCAAAAGGATGCAGAAATTTACTTCCAAGACTTTGCTCAGCTCAAGCAAACAGGCAGCCTGAAATCTTTCATTAGTGAGTTTCTAAGACTCTGTCATGTTTCCTAATGTGACAGAAAAACGCTTGGTTAAGCTATTTACGGAGGGGTTACAGGAGCCACTCAGAGGGTGGCTCAAGGCATTTAATCTTCCTTCCCTGTTGGGGGCCATCAAGAAGGCCAAGAACATGGAGCTTTCAACTCCTAAGAGGCAAGCACTACCTAAACTTCCCACTTTGCCTGTAGATGAGGTACACCCACCAGCTACTGATAAAAAAAAGAAAACCAGTTGTAAAACATGATGAAGAAACTCGTGAGGCTCCTGTGCAACACAACCAATTTTCTGTGTTGCACTTGGATGGTATAGCCCATGACTGGTGTTACCATGGGTTGGTCGCTTTACCGTATGATCAGATTACATCCTACCAGGAGTTTGTGGATAGACTAGTATAGAGATTTGCTCAAAAGGATCTAGAAACTTACTTCCAAGACTTTCCTCTGCTCAAGCAAACAGGCAGCCTATAGTCTTTCATTAGTGAGTTTCTAAGACTCTTTGTCATGTTTCCTAATGTGACAGAGAAACGCTTGGTTATGCTATTTACAGAGGGGTTACAAGAGCCATTCAGACGGTGGCTCAAGGCATTTAATCTTCCTTCCCTGTTGGGGGTCATCAAGAAGGCCAAGAACATGGAGCTTTCAACTCTTGAGAGGCAAGCACTGCCTAAACTTCCACTTCACCTGCAGATGAGGTACACCCACCAACTACTAATGAAAAAAAGAAACTCGTGAGGATTTGAGGAGACAACTTTGCTATTGGTGCAAAGAACCTTATTACAGAGAACACTCCTACCCTTTAAGGCCTAAGGGAGAGGCAAACCGTTCTATGTAGGTGTACTATGATGAGGTTGAGGTTGAATCTTCACATCAGCCTGTTGGTTCAGATGTTGATGATGCTCAGAGGATCCCTACACAGTTTGGTCTTGATGTGAGGTTGTCACCTATAGTGTTGTCAACTACTATACCACTTCCCTCCACTTTCAGAATGCAAGGATTGGTAGATGGACATCATTGCATCTACATGTTAAACACCAAGGCCACGCACATTTTCATACTTGAGGGTTTTGTTAGTCAATGTGGCCTTCAGGAGGAGGATTTTGTTGGGGTTTGACTCAAGGTGGTAGATGGCTACACCCTTACCTGTACCAAGCACATACGATATCTTTCTTTATTTCTTTCTGATTATGAGATGCAACCATATTTTTATGTGATCAACTTGGGAGGGATGGATATTGGGTCGGGGATCTGTGATGGAGATGAAGTTTGAGTATTGAGGCAAGAGATATGTGTTGCAAGGTATCACAGACGGGAATATATGTAGTATGTACTATGTCTCTTTGTGCAATGGATAGTAGGGATTTACAGAGGCGTGGTATAGTTCAGGTGGAGCAGGTTATACACATGATGTCTCTCGTGGTTCACAGTGAACTAGTTCAAATCAGCATATTGGTATACTTCACTTTGTGAACAATCCCTTGTTTGATATCAATGTTTCCTTCTCATATGATAATCCATTATTTGAGGTTGGGGTTGGTCTCCCTCAGGTGATGAATGAGGATGATATTTGGGATTCCACCAGTACACCAGGATGTCAGTCAATCCTTGCAAGTTTCCAAACGGGTCTTACTAAGGAGTTCAAAGAGGTGTATACAGTGAGGAGTGCATATAGGTTCACATAAATCCTCGTGTATACAATTTCCATCGGATGCAGAGTTAGTTTGTGCATGAGTCTAATGTTTGGTATGATAGCTTGGTACAGAAAAAGGAGGCGAATCTAGACTACCCCTATCAAGTTCTTCCATGTGTCGTTTCAGCTTCTGAACCACCAATATTGGCTCTGAGATTAGTTTTACAGGGTATGTTGATCACATAGATGGTGTTGTATTTACAGGGATTATTTGGTGATGACAAGGACATTACATGCATTTTTTTGTGGGATCCTGGTGGACATTGGAATTCGATGAGCTACTGAATTGTGATTGCTTTAGGACAAGCAATCTTGGAGAGGGAGGACTGTAATGTCCCCAAAGTATGGTTATGTTAGCTCATCATTGCAACCCTCATGAGCTAACAATTGAATTTGAGGGTCTTTGTTGGTCGACTTCTATTTATAGAAAGTTAGGAGAGTTGGTTTCTATTTTTAGCGGTGCACTGTGGTGATGCTTTCAGTCAAGCCATATCTGCATCTAGGTGAATGCTAGACAAATTCTTGTTCTTGAGTATAAAGAGAAGTAATTAATTAAGTTTTACTTGATTAGTTAATTATAAGCCTAAGTCAAGTATTAAATATATAATTCATGGGGTTATTAAATTTAAAATGGGTTGAACATATATCTTAATGCAAATTTCACAATGTAAGTGAAAAGTGTGAGCTTGAAGCCTTAGTCGTTGGGTGTGATGAAGAAGCTTTTGAGTCAAATGTTATAAATACAACTCCTTGCAAAAGTTCAATTCATTCTATTGTTTATGATTTTGTGAGTTTGAACACTTTCAAGGGTTTGAAGAGTTGTTGGAGGAATCATGAATTCCTTTCTGATCTGTGCACTTTAAGTTGGATATTAATGCCCAATGTATTGTGTTTTTCTTGATGGTAATATGGCTGCGATCTGTATTGGGGTTTAAAGGAACAATTCATGTTGAAGCTCGAACCAAATTGCTGCTACTGGTTGGGTATATGGACAGCCAAAAGTTTTGATCCTTAAGGGTTGAATTGAACTGAATTTTTGACAAGCACGTGGGAGTATCCATCATCCCAATTTAGAAGTGCTGGAAACTATAGCAGACCTGTGTCTTACTTATACAGGCTGCATTTCTATGGGAAGGAGCGAATTTAATTAATTTGGGCCATTTACAGCACCCACGTTAATACCAAATCAAGTCTTATTGCTGCAAGGGATCAACATTGGCATTTGTCTTGCCGAGTTCTTTAAAAAATTCTGAATTAATTGTGTTGCATTCAGCATTGTAAACATTTGCATATTTCCTTTTAGTCCTTATAGCAAATAAAGTTAGTATGCAAGTTAGAGTGGTTTTCAATTTCTATGCAAAATCTCATTTCAAATTCTGAAAAAAAAAAGCATATATTTCAAAAACACAAAAAAAATTGCAAAACTTTCAAAAAAAAAAGAACAATATCATTTCTAAGCTATGTTACCCCAAGTTTCCGGGACAGGGGGACGTGGGGACAGGGAAATGGGTTTCCGGGACGGATTTTTTTTTCCCCGAAAGAAGGGATGGCAGGGGACGGCAATGGGAACAGCTATATAAAAAGTAGGAAAATTTTAAAATATACAGAGAAATTTTAAATATTCATATAAAAACATGGATAACGCATGCTTATATAAATTATACAACCTTAACATATAATGTTTGTGTTAAATAATTTAACTTTAGAGTTCACATGAGAGTGGAAATCAAATAAATTATCAAAACTGAAACGTTAATTTTATGGGACAGCCAAGGGAAAGGTTTCCAGAAGTTTCCGAGTTTCTAGGATGGGGGGACGTGGGGACGAGGTCAATTTTTGCCGGAAACGCGTCCCCGGGTAACATAGTTTCTAAGGCATAGTTGGAATAAAGAGCCAACAGGGCTCTTTACATGTAGGACATAAGCAACCCAATTCTAGCCATTCACTTTTTCTGTGGTTTTGGCGAAGAAAGATGGAACTATGAGGATGTGCATTGATTATCGTTCACTTAATAAGAGCACCAAGAACAAGTATGCTATTCCACTTATTGATGAGTTGTTAGATGAGCTACATAGAGCAATCTATATTTCAATAATAAATCTTAGATCAGGATACCACCAAATTCAACTTCAAGAGCAGGATGTGTAGAAAATTGCTTTCAGGTGCCACTATGGACATTATGAGTATGTACTCATGCCCTTTGGATTATCTAATGCTCAAGCCACTTTTCAGTCTTGTATGAACCATATGTTCAACAAGTAATTGCGGAAATTTGTGTTGGTGTTCTTTGATGATATTGTAGTGTATAGCAAGACATAGGAGGAGCATCGTTGTCATCTTGATGAGGTATTGAAAATTTTGGCAGAAAATCCCCCTTTTACAAAAGTATCTAAGTCTGAGTTTGGTATGACTGAGCTATTGTATCTTGGATATGACATTAGGAATGGTGGAGTAAAGGCACATAGGGAAAAGATTTACATTATACTTGACTGGAAAAGATTTACATTATACTTGACTGGCCACCACCAAAGAATGTATCACAATTTAGGAGATTCATTGGTTTATGCACATACCATAGAAAAGTTTGTGAAGGGATTTTCTTCATTGACCGCTCCTTTGACAGATTTGATCATGAAAGATGCCTTTGTGTGAACAGATGAATCTCAAGGGATTGTGGAACATCTTATAATGGTAATGAGTAGTTGTTTTGTTTTGGCTTAACCAAATTTATCAAGTCTTTTGTACTTGAATGTGATGCATGTGGTATTGGTATTCGGGTTGTTTTTATGCATAACAAGCATCCCATTGCTTACGAGAGCCAAAAATTGAATGAAGTGGAAAGGAGATTTTCTACCCATAATGAGATGTTGGCAATCATGCACGCACTTAAGAAGCTTCGCCAATATCTTGTGGGCAGCAGATTCGGAGTGAGGATTGATCATAACAGCCTCAAGTATTTCATGGAACAAAAAAGGATTGAATGAAAGACAGCAGCATTGGGTAAGCAGGTTGTAAGGGTACGATTTTAATATTGAATTTGTTAGAGGGAAAAATTATGTTGTTGCTTATGTATTATCTAGAAATCCTACATTTTGTTTACTTTCAGAAATTTCATTCATTTGGAAGGATCACATATTAGTAGAATATGTAAAAAATTGTGTAGATGATGAAAGGTATAAGGTGTTGCAAGACACCATCCATTACAAGGAACAAATCTATCTAGTACCAGAAAGTGAATTCAAATACAAAATTCTTGTTCACAATAATCAGCTGGTTGGTCGACCTGGTTATTTTAAGACATAGTACTATAACTCGGGTGAAGCACATAGGGTGAGCGTACGCCATGCACCTGAGTACCCCCACAACGCAAAAAGTGTGGCCGCATCGGTCAAAGCACCCGAGTGGGATGCGGGGGTACGGAGGTGCGCGCTGGGTGCGCACCGACATGTTGGCTAAAATGTAAAAAAAAAAGATTTTTTGCAATTGTTTTTATTGTTTCTTTTAGCGATGAGGACTTTGGTATAGGGGATGGTTAGAGACCACTTGGGATGATTCCATTCTCATTATTAACATTTTGTCATTTTGTTGATTGTACTCACTTTGATATGGCTATGATACATTATTTCATTTCATTGTTTCATGCTACTCGGCTCATTGTCATCATGACCATCTTTATGATATATGATATTCATATTTGAAAAATGAATTTTGAATCTTTCATCTTTGTCATTTGATAAATTGATAGTCAATGGTTGACTTACATGGTACTGTGTGATTTATATTTTTCATTTATCATTATCATTATTATATTTAAAAGTTTTAGTATTTTACTAAGTTCAATGGTCATTGGTAGTGGTTATGAAATTTCAAGTTTCACGTTTGAACTTATGGTTCGTGAATCACATTTCAATTTTCTATATTCAACTATATTTGGTATGTTATATTGAAGTATCATTTCATAATTAGCATTTTCAGTCATATATATATATATATATACTATGCAACCCGCCCCCCTCACCCCCCCGCCTCCGCACCCCTGTCGCTGTCCCCCCGCACCCGTCCGTGGGTGTAACACTGAGACATACAGATGTATTCGTGAAAGATTCTCACGGAAGAGAATGAAGGATGTTCTTAAACATGTAAGATAATGTTTTTAATGTGAAAGAAACAACATTGAAACTTCTTTTCCAGCAGGGTTGTTACAAACCACTTCCAATTCCAAATCAGAAATGGAAGCAAATATCAATAGATTTTATTACTCGATTGTTTAAAGTGAATGGTACGGATTGTATTTTGTTGTGTTAATGTTAGATCAAATTTATATGCAATAGGAATTTTATCAAACAATACTTTAAATATCTTTTGTTGATCACAGCATCACAATTATAACAATTAGAACTATGTCAATACCAATTTGATATGAGTTGATATCGATATGCTATGATTTCAATATCGATATCAATCTGATATATATAATGACAATGTTACTTCCTTATGAATCAGCATTGAAGTACAATGTTATTGCGATGTGATTGTGAGTCAATATCAAACTGAGATAATGCAATGCTATTGAGGTATCTATCGCTGTTGCATCTTGGTTTTGCACTAATTGATTTATGTACATTATTCAAGACACCGAGACCAGTCTTCATATAGGAGACATGTATCCCGTAGAGACATGTCTCTACATGAACATGGTTCACATAGAGGGATGTCTCTATGTGAGACATGTTATCTATCTGATAACAGATCTCAGCAATCGTTAACAGATTGTAACATATGTTGTGATAATCATAATGAACATCGATACGTATTATCGATACATGACATGATTTATAGTTATTATATTAAACCTAATCATGCCTGTATATATTTAATAATATATACATGTATGTATGTTATTAGATATAAAGATGTGTGATTATTAACTAAGTATTGATCATGTACTATGATAATCATAGCTAATAATCAGATCAATAACAGAAAGGATAAGAGATCAAATGTTCAAGACCAATAGGCCACTTGCGCATTTGATTTCATCAGTTAGAGTAATCCAACCAAAGCTACAATTTTCTAACACTCCCTCTTGGCAAGGGAGGAGAACTTCTATCCATAATGTGATGAGCACAATGGATCCATTTATTGTGAGAGAACGATATCACTCCAGTGTGATATCAGGAGTTATGGCATATCCACAGATATCAAATCTCATGATATCCACCATACTCGCAATATCCACTGTAGTACGTGGACAGGCATCAAGTCACATGATGCTTACCATGAGGATATATGTTCATGGCATGTCCACAAATATTACGTTACATAATATCCACCATGAGTATCTCTATAATATTATGGCTATCCATAGATATCAAGTCTCATGATGTCCACGAAAATTACTTAAATGATATTTAACTATCATGACAGGTCCATGTCTATAATCCATCATCATAGTGTGTTTAGATATTGTAAAGTCGTCACTTCACAATAACAACCAGAAATACAAGTGTGTATCATTGAAAGATCGTCATCTCTTAGTGATGTTCAAAGGAGCCCATAAAGTCACGGAGTCACACACATGACAATAAAAGAGTTTATACACTAAACATCTTTAGAATATATTAGTACAACAAATTATATTGTTGAGACTCAACCTCAAATAACATTACAATTTTTTAACCATATCAAGCTTACCTAAGTATTCAACCTTTGTCTTGGAGAGAGGATTGGTGAGACTGTCTATCGTTTGTTCACCTGTACTAATATATCTCAACTGGATAGTTTTCCCCTCCACCATGTTTCTAACATAATGGTAGGGAATTTCTATATGCTTTGATTTGTCATGGAAAACAAGATTCACTGAGAGCTTTATACAACTCTGGTTGACATAGTGAATGATGATAGGATCCATTAATTGTCCAAACAATCCTACAAGAAGTTTCCTCAACCATACAGCTTCTCGAGCTCCCATCAATGTTGCAATATACTCAGTTTTCATGGAACTTTGTGCAACTAAAGATTGCTTCCTACAAAATCGGGAGATCATAGCTGATCCTAAGCTGAAACAACACCCTGAAATGCTTTTTGATCAACTACAATTCCATCCCAATCTAAATCAATATATCCATGTAGATTTCAATTTACATTATTATATTTTAGACCATATCCAATTGTGCCACGTAGGCATCTCAGAACATGTTTTTCTGCAACTAGATGTAATTGTCTTCGCTCACACATTAACTGACAAAATGTTTTTGCTGCATAACAAATGTCTGATCTAGTGTTGACCATACACATCGAGGATCCAATTGTCTGCTGGTAGAGAGTGGAGTCTGCCAATTCTGATTTTGATGCAGCTCCTTTTAACTTATGTATAGATTGTTTCTGAGTGGTCATGGGTTGACAATCCATCATTCTAAACCTTTTCAAAATGTCAATACTGTATTTTTCTTGATTTGGCTTAATACCATCAGCCTGCTACCATATTTCTAAACCAAGAAATAGTGTAGGGCACCCAGATCCTTCATGTCAAACTCCGATGCTAGGTCATGTTTACGTTAGGTAATGAGATGGCCTTCTCCTATAAATTGCAAGTCATCAACATAAAGAATGAGAATCAACATTTCCCCATTAATTACATTTAAGTATAGATTCGGATCTGCATCACTCTTGGAGAAGCCCAAGCCTAAAAGATAGTGATCTATTCTCTCATACCAAGCTTCAGGAGCTCGTTTAAGACCATAGAGAGCCTTCTTTAATTTGCAAACATGAGAACCATTTCCATGTATTACAAATCCTTCGGGTTGCTTTCGGTACACTTCCTCTTCTATTATGCCATTAAGAAAATAAGTCCATTTGGTGGATTTTCCATCCTTTTGATGAGGCAATAGCAATCACAGCCTGACGGAGGTGTATCTAGCAAGTGGAGCAAATTTTTCATCATAATCAGTTCCTTTTGAGAAAAGCCTCTAGCAACAAATCTTACTTTATATCTTTCAGTACCGCCATCTGCATCATATTTGATTTTGAAGAGCCATTTAGATGAAACCATTGATTTATCTTTCGATCTAGGTTCAATGTCCAAAACATTATTCTTAAGAATAGATCGGTATTCTTTTGTCATGGCATCTTTCCAAACTTGATGTGTGAAAGCTTCCTCAACACTAGAAGATTTTGATTTTGATTTCACTCATAAAGGCGACATTGCTGGAGTATTTATGATGTCTTCTGCTTTCCCTAAAGGTTCCTTTTGGTGTTGCATTATTTTCAGCCTCTTCGATCATTTTCCTTGCCCTTGGAGGTCTTTTCCAATTCATGGTAGTGTCTCTATGCTCATCAGTGGAATTCATAGGTTCATATTGAGTATCATCTTCCATATGTTCATGGATCTCCCTTTGAATCTCAGAAGCATGATCCTCTTTCATATTTTGTGGAGACTCTTGATCTTCAATATTTATTCCATGAATGTTTTGGATCTTTTGAATGCAACATCTTCTTCAAAGATTACATTCCAGCTTAGCTTAATTAAGTTTTGCCCAAGGATTCTAGTTTTGATCTCTTTTCTTTGGATAGGTGAATGTAAACAAGACAAGCAAAGATTCTCAAATGGCTTTTATCAGGTTTTATCCTTGTAAATGCTTCTTCAAGGATTTTGTTATCCAAAAGGGAGTAGGACATCTATTTCAAATATAGACAGCAGTACTAACAGTTTCAACCCAAGACGAGGTACGGAGGTTTTGGTCATGCATCATGGCTTTGGTTGCTTCTACAATTGTCTTATTTTTTCTTTATGCTACCCCATTTTGTTGAGGGTTGTAAGGAGCAGTAAGCTCCATCTTAATCCCAACATTATTACAAGAGGTTTTGAAGTTATCACAGATGCGTTCCCCTCCATTATCTAACATTACCGTTTTGATTCGTTTACTTGACATATTTTCTACTAGAGCCTTGAATTCTTTAAAACTCATAATGACTTCATCAAACTCTTTACATTTCAAAAAATATATCCATGTTTTCCTAGAATAGTCATCTACAAAAATAACATAGTACAAAAAACCACCTAAAGAGGTTATTGTCATAGGTCCACATAAATCCGAATGAATAAGTTCTAATGCATCTTTATATCTACTTTCACTACTATGAAAGATACCTTTGATGTTCTTTCCCAAGGCACGCCCTTTGCAAGTTCCTTTATGTTCTTGTTTAAGTTTAGGTGGGCTTGTCACCATTATCTCTATTGAAGGTAGAGCAGAAAAGTGGAGATTCCCTAATCTTCTATGCCAAATCTCACATGTATTAGATGATTCATGAATTAAGGCTTAAGAAGGAGATATGCAAAGT
Source organism: Cupressus sempervirens (assembly GCA_028749045.1). NCBI lineage: Eukaryota > Viridiplantae > Streptophyta > Pinopsida > Cupressales > Cupressaceae > Cupressus > Cupressus sempervirens. Next base: position 198,650,713 of record CM053792.1, read on the forward strand.
TTGTATAAGCATCCATGTCAAACGCTTATACTGTGAACTTTCTTGATGTTTTGAATTCTTGGACCCTGCTAGAATTTTACCATCCATGAAGGTAGTTTGATATCCTTTGTCTTCAAGGGCTGAGATGAAAACCAAATTACATTTGATACCTAGTACAAATAATACACCTATGAATTGGAGAGAGATGCCTGATTTTAATTGTATAGTGCGAGTTCTGATTCCTTTCACAGGGCAGTTGGAATCATTTCCAATGGTAACTTAGGGTAGTTGGAATCATCTCCAATGGTAACTTCCTCATCTAAGTTTTCCACCAAGCTATCTAGGTGTTATCTAAATCCTGTGATATGACAATATGTTCCACTATCAATTCCCAAGTGTTAAGACTGAAGACACATGACTCAATAGGGTTAAATAAATACAAGTCTTTCGGAGTCCTTTTTTGAGCTCACCTTACTAACTTCAACAATAGAGACTTCAGGTTTAGGCCTGTTTGGACACTTCATCGGATAGTGACCATATTTGTCACATCTAGAACATTGTACTTTAGACAGGTCCCTCCTCTTAGCTGAGCTTTTTCCATTTGAGTCATTGTCTTTCTTTTGAAGTTCTCTTTTACCCTTCTTGTGAGTGAAAATTGAGTACTTGAATATCTTCATTTGTGGAGTTTAAAATCTCTGCTTACAGATTTGATTTAGATCTTCCTTAAACATGTTAAAGTTAGATCAGATTTATATGTAATACAAATTTTATCTTTTAATCATTGTTTTGCAGATGTATATGCAGATCAAAGAATGCTTTTAATATCATTTGTCGCTCACAATATCACAATAATAACAATTAGAAATATATCAATATAGACCACATGGAGTGCTTAAAAGAATTCTACGTGATAGAGACTGCATATTCATCAGTACTTTTTGGTAAAAACTGATGAAGTTAGCTGGAACGGAACTTAACCATAGCACAAGTTATCATCCTCAAAAATATGTTCAAACTGAAACTGTAAACAAGTGGCTTAAAGGCTATTTAAGGAATTATGTATCTGGGCAGCAAAAAGCATGGGCAAAATGGTTGCATTTGGCAAAATTTTGTTGCAATAATAAATATCATCTGAGCATTGGCATGACATCTTTTAAAGATTTGTATGGTTATGAAGCTTCTACATTTGTGGATTTCGTCTTTTCTGATTCTAGAGCTCCAATGACTCTTGGGGGCGCTAAGAAAATCAAGATATCCTCAAAGCGCTCAAGCAAAATATACAGATTACACAAGAGCAGCAAAAGAAATACACAGATCGTCATCGAATTGTGAGGTCTTTTGAGGTGAGAGACTTGGTATTTATGCATCTTCAACCTTACAGACAATGCGCATTAATGATAAGTGGGGGTGAAAAAGCTCAACCTAGATTTTATGGACCTTTCAAGGTTACTAGAGAATTGGTGAGGCAGCATATGAGCTGGAGCTACCAACTACCAGCAAGATTCACAATGTATTCCACATGTCATACCTCAAAAAGGCACTTGGACACAGCAAGTGACACCTTCAATTGAGTTAACCCCCATGGATGAAGCGGGGAAATCAATACTCATACCAGAAACATTTCTAGAAGCAAGGGAAAAAAAGGCTAAGGAAAAAAGGTAATATTTGAATATCTTATCAAATAGAAAAACTTCCCTTTGGAGGATGCATCATGGGAAGGAGAGGAGATACTCAAACATCCTAGTCTTCAAATGATTGAGGATAAGCATTCTCTGGGTGGGGAGGACTGTAATGTCCCCATCTCAAAGCAAGACAATTAATGGCAGCCGGTTGTCCTTTCCTTGGATTACGCAAGAGGAAGAGGACGTAGAGCATCATTGGGTAAAAATGAAGTCTTTGGTTTGTTCTAAATTCTAATTATAAGTTGAGTGCACATCTTTTGATGCAACTTAATAGAACTTAAGTTATTTCTAAGTGAAGTTAACTTACTTTAAGTTAGGCATGTCTTTCTAGGCAACTCAAGTGATGCCTAGTCAAGGGACTTGAATTATCCCCTCTTTTATGTACTTAAGTGATTTAATAAAAATATACGACAAGAAGTCAAGGAGGACCCCAACTTCAAAGAGTTTCATGGGTGCATACTTCTGGTTTTTATTTTGGAGCGTTGGATTAAGGTCAAATACCAAGGGAGAAGATTGATTCATCTTTTTAGAAGGTGCTCTAAAACACCCTAGGGGCTCATTTAGAACTCATTATGTGATGAAAGATTTCTGCTTATTGTTGCTGCAACTTGGCTGGAGGATTGAAACCCTTAAGTACCCCTGATTTTGGTGAGATGAAAGGGCTCTCCCTAATCAGAAGAGCGTGTTTCAGCGGCAGAACTCCGATTTGTGAAACCCTAGCACATTGTGAGTCCTGTGCTGCAAGTATCAATCAGGTTTGAAGACCAAATTGAGGACAATATCAGTATTAGAGTCTCAGATCTGGGGACATTCATTGCTACAGAATATCCATTTCTGAGTTTTTTGAGAGACTGCTGCAAGGAGCAACTAGAACAGGTTATTTGGCAGTTGTTTTGGGAGTCTAGTGTTTGCCATTTTTGACAGCTTGTATGATCAAGCGCAGGAATAGATCTGAGGCATCTTTGTGCCTAAATCTGCCTATTTTCGTGCTTATATCTTAGAAGAAAATAGGGAAAATCAGACGCATGTCTTTCTGAAAATTTTGGGTTATTTTGTAATCATTTCTGATCATAATAACAATCAGATATTGATATTTATGGTTCTATATTTGAGAACAACTGGATGCAAATTTCCTTTCCAAATTTATGCTCTAGTTGTAATAGTTTTTGTTAAAAGACTTGTGCCCTAGTTTGCATATTTTATTGTTTTCTTTTAGTATCCCATTTGGGGATATTACATGAGGAAATACCAAATCCTTATTTTTTTGCCATATCAGCATACCACACCCACGTACACATACCTGATTCAAATTTTGATTGCATAATTTCAGTCAAAAGTTCAATAAAATGCTCAAAAAAACCCAAAACACCATTACCACACATTTGAGCAGGCAGCGACCAAATTTCATCCTCAACAACAAAAAAGGTGAGAGTGTTTATGTGCCTGTGTAAATAGTATGCAAGTATTTAGGCAAATGAAATACTATCAAAATGCCACTAGGCACATGACTGTAGGTAAGTACTAAGCACAGAACAGTGAGAGTGTGTCCACACCTCTGTAAGCAGTATACAATTTATTTTGATATATGAAATACTATCAAAACACCACTGGGCACATGACTGTAGGTAAAATGCTTAAAATTTTAAAAAGAGTGTTCTGTTTTTCATGGTGTGATTATATTCTGTGTCACTTGTATTTTGCTCATGAAATTGGAAATAAACACTCCCAAATTTGTCATGGAGTCAGAAAAACCCTGAAGTTTAATCAAAGCGGGAGCAATTAGAGTCAGAATTTGAAACAGGTTCCCTTGGGTTCATCACAGGTGATCCCATGGTGCTTTTATGGAACTAAGGACAGATCCCCAGCCAAACCAAACCTGGATCAATATCCAAGCCCGATGAGACCCAGAACTGCAGGTTCAAGGGGGTGAACCAGCAATGTGGTAAGATTGATACTTTTAAGTCATCGATAATTTATGTGGAGTGAAGGGTTAAAATGATTTTTTAAGGTAATCAATATATGAACTTGATTCCTATTTTTTATCTTCAAATGCATATGTACTTAAGAATTTTATGTGTTTTCCCTGTGGAGGATGGCAAGAGGAGGGGTAAGAAGAGGACTCAAAAGAGAATGAACATGGAGGAGAAGGCAGCTGGAGGACAAGCAAGATGGCAGTGCATTTATACCAGTAAGAATGGCCAGGTGTTAATATCCAGGATGGGGTTCCATATCTGTGGCTCACCTAGCATAAGGGCCAGGATTAAAATCCTTGCATTCCACCAATCAGAAAAAATTATGTCTTATTTGTATGGACAAACCCGATCGTAAAAAACATTTGTCATATCTGAATACCAAACCCCTCACCCGGAAACAGTAACTTAGGACTCCTAGGTACCCATTGTAAATAATACCATTTGTAATAAAACCCCAGTTAAAGGAATTTACCATAAGGGGATTTTGGTTATCAACATTTCATTGTAACAGGCAAGTAGGCGCTGGACAAATAGACTTTAGAAAGGCAAACAAGAGACTCAAAGTTAAGCTTCAGTCAAAAGCTGTGTACAGAAGCTTTTGAATTTTTGCAGAACACACAAACGCAGTCATCAGAAAACGGTAGGACATGGTGAGGAAAAAAGGCCTTGTGTGAAACAAACAGCAATATTTTTTTCCCTCTGTCAAATAAACAAGAAATGATAAAACATACAAGGGTTTTGTTTGGAATTAAAAATTTAAGGGCTTTTTCAGTTTCAAACCTTCAATGCAATCAACCTTGTGGGCATTACTGGTGTTCAAGCACAATAATAACAGGGTGGCTAGGCAGGGAAACCTCTAATTAAAAAAAAAACAAGATCAAGAAGGGTTTCCAAATTCATGATAAAGGACATTAGTCACTTCCACACCATTCCAATTTCAGCAAATATTTTTAAGTGATATGGTTTAAATGAAATTAAAGCTAAAACTAACCTTATTAATTCTGTATTAATAAACCACATTTCAAGTGCATTACAGACCAAACTCATTCGCATTTAAACTTAGATAGAGTGCATATTAATTTTCAATCTTTTTTAAGGGGTGGAAGGTCAATTTGAGAAAGAGTTATCGGAAAGGTTAGAAGGGGGAGGAAGTCGGAAGAATAATTTCAGAAGGTGTCACCATTATCAGATGCTCCATATTGTCACCGGAAAGAAAATTACATTAAATGTTTCCAGGTCTTGCAAGCAGTTTGCTTTTTAAGTTTTTTGATTGTTTGGTTCTGTGATGGCTATGAGAAAGAGAGGTTTTTAGTCCCAGCATTAAATCTACCAGTGCCATTTTCAGGGCATAAATTACCAGATAAATATACCAGCCATCACATGACAACGGCCATAGGATAAAAGTGAACAGATAATAGTGCAAAAGCTAAGTTACTGGTTCGAGTTTGAGTTCGAAGAACCATTTCGCTGGTACAGCAAAATTTTGGAAAGGGGTTTGGGTTCTTTTGGGTTCATTTGTAGAAAAATATTTATTAATTATAATATTTATAAATATACATATTTATGAAGCCTAGAAGCATGAGTTAAAATTACAATGTCACGTAGTAACATAAAATCATATGATTTAAACAACAAAAATACCATAAACTTTAAAACTTGTAATCATAGCACCATGAATCGAGATCGTGCCATCATATATTTGATATTTCAAGTTCAACATCAAAAATTCAAAACATTAAAAATTAAATCATGACAGCAAGAGCTAGTATTATTGTTTCAAGTTCAACTAATGGATTAAAAATTGCAATGTTGTCTGTTAAAGTTGCATTTTTTTATTTTTTGGTTATGGGAAGTTGGTAGTCAATTGAGCAGTTGGAAATACTTGTAAATGCATACATATATAGTTCAAACTTGAATGCACAGGTTGAAAAAGGAAGAAATAGCTGGTTAGGCCTCTTATCACTATGTTTTTCACAGATTGCAGTCCAATTTCTTGCTTTTGTACAGACTGTACTTTCATGTGATGTTTTGCATGTGTTTGAGGATGTTCAAACAGTGAATTTATTTCCACTGCATTTGGTTTCGTTTGATTCAAAATAACCTACATGCACACCACAAATGAGAATTAGAAGACAACATAAGCCTTTCACTTACACATTTTAGGGTTAAAGGTTGTGAAAACATTATAAAATTTGCAAAAAGAAGTCACTTTTTAACCATCCACGGGGTCCAGTTCATCCAAGTTCAACCTTAGTTCGATCTGGCCTAGGCCAGTGACCATGTCCGTCCATCATGGCAACAAGTTTGAACTTAGATCCAAGAATCCGAACCCTGACCAAACCATGTAGCAAACTGTACCTGAAACAGATGAAAGTTCGTACCCAGGCATAATCCGGAGGGGGTATGAGCGTACCTAACTAAGTGTAAAAATAGTGAAATATTCAAACATGACCTATTTGAACATATCAGATATTTGTCACTAGAAGGCAAATCTCAAAGGAAAGATTTTAGGCCTAACCTTCAAACTGATGGGTGCTGATATGGCAGCCATACTCATTTCAATGTCACTTATAAGTCCGGCAGATATACTTCAATGCTAAATGTTTATGCTATAAAGCAATCTATAACCTTAGCTAATATACAGCAGGATAGGCATGGTAATAATGAAGTAAATCAACCACGTCCCATGTACATAAATCTTAACAATCAAGTCAAAGCATCGGCCGTACGTCAGTACAAGGCATCCCACGACATCAACTAACATAAATTTACATTAATTGCATTATTTTCCCAGCATTTGTTTTTGAAGGTAAACATACAAGCTAGTGGATATGAGGCAACATATATGCACCCCTCCCAAGTGTTAAATAGTGGAAGTCTTTTATACTTCCATTGAATAGTAATGTAGACAGGGCCAACATACAAGGAGTAGTAATGTAGAACATAACTGTAGTTCAATTATGACCTGATTGAGGAGACAGTAAGATCATTCGTATATACAAATCACAACCATTTAAATGTCTGAGTCATACAAGCACTGATCTGAAAGATTGGTAATAAAGCGACTCAACTGTCACTGTGATGCGAATAACGGTGAACCATAACTGTGAGAGGTGTCACTCTACTATGGTGGTAAACGTACGATATCAAACACATATTTACGTATCTCAAGAATGATCGGCCCGAGTATGATATTCTACACTTACACACAAAGGAGCTCATTGCTTCACGCAATATTTATCAAGCAAATGTTAAGAAGAGAAAAGAAAATTGCATTCAGTCCATCGTTACAGTTCGTGACTCTGAGCCTTGTTTTGTCAGTAGCAACTCAAGATTTACAAAGAAAATATGAAAGGCTTCGGAAAAAATGTTTTAAGACATCACTGCTATCGACTTTCGAACATTCTTTCTCAAACTATTAATGTCTGAAATGCCTTCAACCATCCAGTGTATTCAACTCCACCAAAAACTCATATTTTATATAAAGGGCATCTAGTTCTCGGTGTTTTCTCTTTAGCAATAGCAAGTAGGGTGTACAAGGCCCAATGAGAGTTTAAAAATATAAATTTCAGTTAAACACCTGCATGTACAGAATCGCTAACGTTTTAAAAACAAAAACGCCTGCGACAAGGTTTACAATGGTGAGCAAAATCTTCATGCAAGACAGTCATAGTGCTTTTGCGTTTTTCCCCCGTCGAACAAACAGGGAACAACAGTGTTTAAAAGGTTTTACAGAAAATTCAATCCAGGGGTTTTCAAGGTCTCAAACCTTTAATATAAATTAGGGTTTCTGACGATGCTGGAATTCGAATGCACGATCTTCCCGTCCTTCGCGTTGAGATTGAAAGAACAGGAAACCATCGAGTGAAAGACATACAATTTAAGTGAGGGTTTAAGTTAGGGCAACTTTATGATCCGAGGACCGTTCCAATTTCGTTAATTTTTCCACTAAATCTGTGTGAAATTAAGGAGTGAAAGTAGCATTTTTACCTTGGGGACACTAGTGTCTGTCCTTTCCTCCAGTTTTTTTAGTGCTATCTTAAGTTTCCTTTTCTGTGTTCTCATGTTCCTTCCTTGTAAGTTTTGGATTTCATATTTATTACTTATGCATGTATTTATTACTTATGCATGTGACATTAACTTTGACCAATCAAATCAAAGAATTTAAAAGTTTATATGACACTTAAAATGTGTATATCTATTTTCCATTTTTCCTTATTTTATAAATATCATTTTGTGTTCATTCTATTGGTCCCTACTATTTTTGATAGGGAGAAAAATCAATTTTCCTTAACAAAAATTTACATATTTTTTCAACAAAATGATGTCATGCATTAATGATAGCTTTATCTTTTTCACAATTGTGACAAATTAATTAGAGTTTCCAAAAAGTAATTATTTTATCTTTCACCTCACTATCTAAGACATAAATGCATGTCTAACGAACAATAATAACAAAATCATTTTTCTTATTTTTACCAAAGATTATAAATATATCAATCTATTATTTTTAACATCTTGTGAGTTTAAGTTTATTTAAAATCTTTCTTAAAAATTAATTATCATATAATTTTAGGCAAGAACCTACAACACAATGGTAAATTGTGAACCTCTTATTTAAGAGGTCTTAGGTTCAAATCTGCTCGAGTGCTTAATAAATAATAAATACTTAATCATAACACATAATAATTAATCATGGCTTCAGCCTCTTACCAATCTTTAAAAAAAAAATTTAAAAATTATCATATCATTTTAAAATATATTTATTTAATTTTTTCTTCACAATAATTTAAAATTATTTTATTCTAATATTAAAATTAATTTCTTATTCTAGGCAAGAGCCTACAACACAATGGTAACTTGTGAGCCTCTCATGTGGAAGGTCTTGGGTTCGAATACACTTAACACATAAAAATAATTAATTACAATAAATAACAATAATTAATCTTGGCTTCAACCATTTATCGATCAAAAAAATAATAATAATTTTTTATTCTAAATTATAATTAAATTTATTTATTTTTTGCTCGGTAAACGGCCTAAGCCTTGATAGATTTTATTAATAACTTAAATAAATATACAAGTATTTTCCATTTTGACGAGCACAGGTAGGAAAGAACGGGGTAAGAAAACCTCTTGTCTTGCCCGGGACCTCAGTCCTATATTATACAATAGTTGAAGGGGCATACCCCAGTGATTACATCAAAATATTTTTCAGATTAATACAAATGTCTATCAAAGAGGAATATGTTAGGAGGGAAGATAATCAACATCTGTCTACATTCACCAACATCAACAAATGTTAAGGGTTAAATGTATCTAAAGACAAAAACCAATTATAATAAGTAGCCACCAGGTCCTCTACTTAGGATGAATTACATGCTGATATTTAAAAAAGGTTATTAATAAATCCAGTTTGTTATATTGTTAATTAGAACTTTACCATAATTATAAGATCTATCTTAATTAATATTTTATTGTTGTTCAGTTAATGTTATAATGTTAAAGATTTTGAAATAAAGATAAAGTACAAGTGTGGAACAAGTTCTTTAATCTTTTAAAGATTTAGTTCCCTACTTAATTACATGAAGGTTTTCTCACCAGTTGAAATGATAAACAAGAATCCACGGAATGGCTAACTGAAAATCCATCAATAATGTTGGAGAGTTTTAAGATATCGAAAAAAATCTATTACGAGGGTTACAATTTTAAATTAACATCTCATAAGCTTAATACTTAGTTCCATATAATATTTGTTTTGTAATTAAACCAGAGACATGCAAAGCAAAAGCCATTTCCACATATGAAAGGTTGTTTAGAAGTTAAATATTTTTTCTATTAATATATGATAGTATGTACAGTAACCACCATAGCCATTGAAAAGATACATAAAATAAAAGTGTAGGAAAGGCATATTCGCTCGATTATCTAGCAGAAACGACTTATCTACAGAGGCACCCTATTTTAAAATCGGGTGATACAAACCAAAATTTGATTTATGAGAGTATTCATGTTGACCAAAGAGATTATTTAGACTTACTTTTTAAAAACCATTATAACTTTTGACGCTTCATGCAGAGAGCTAGCTGTTGATCCAGGGGGAAATTCATATGTTGACCTACTCCTACTGGTTTTGTCATAGTTTGGAAGACAAAATTCCACTTCCTCCATGTTGTTGAAATCCACATTTGGATGGATATAGGCATCGTATGCCCTCAGATAGCCAGTTAACCAGTCCCTTCCTTGGTCTTCGATGATACCCCTCCATCTCATCATAAAATTTATGCTTGTCTCCATACGCGGCCATTCATTGTAAAACTTGATATTATCCCTAATAACCATCCAAGGGCGTCTTGGGCTCCTTTCCAATTCCTGACTATTGACTTCAAATTCCATGTATGCTTCTGGGAGAGGAATGCGGAGCCAAGCATCAATGATTGCAACAGCAATTTCCAAGCTCACTAACCAGCAAGGATCGAAAATATTGTGGGTGATCTTGATAATATCCCATTTTTTAATTCCTGCCCGAGCCAAACAACCTATCCATAGCCCAACTATGTCGATGTTAGTCCTCCAAGAGTAGTCATAATTGAATACTCCTTCCCCTAATGTCCGACTGACTGCTATATGGCTCATGTCATCTATGAGCCTCAAAATCCTGTTCCATCGCTCTTGCGTGATTGGCCCACAGAAAGCCATTGTGCGGTTTTCATGAGCGTGAAACAAACTGATATTCGAATCCATTTCTCTCAGCCTACTTTGTTGCCTGGTTTATAGCTAAACTCAAATGCTGAGAGAACGTTTTGGGAAAACCCCTAAAATAGTTGATGAAGGATGTGTCGAAATTTCTAGATGCCTAATAATGGGAAGGCATGTGAATGATTAATACAACTCCTCTCAAGATCATCATGTCGAAAAGATAACTAGCGAAAGTGAGGGATTTCCTGTAAATAGGTACTTTGTTTGATACATGTGAGATCTTACTAAATATTGAAGTAGGAAAGAGTATGATTAGTCCCTTTTTGATGTGTGGATTTTTAATGATTGAAAGTTAAGGAATTAATTCCATCAATTCCTAGATTTGCTAATGTATCAGCCTCTCTATTTCCTTCTTTGAATATGTGAGCGAATCTTATATCTTCAAATGCCAATAGAGACTTTATAATAGTTTCGAGTTAAGAGTTTAGCACCTAGTTTGCTATGTCTCCTTTACGAAGCGTGTTAATAATGATTTGGGAGTCCCCCTTCAATTATAAGTTTTTTAATATTTGATTTAATACATAGATTAATTCCTTCTTCTATTGCTTCCAGTTCAACCATATTATTGGAAAATCTTCCTAATGATTTTGATCTTTTAATAATCCAATTACCTGATTCATCGCTAATGATACATCCTATTCCCGCTTTCCCAAGATTTCCTCTTGATGCCTCATCGAAATTCAGTTTCTTCCACCCAGATGGGGGAGGCTCCCATTTGTAGGAAAGTCTAGCCAAGTCATTCTTCTTTTTATAAGTTAATGGGGGATTTATTAATAGTGGCCACAGCTTTTTAATTTTTGCATCCTAGTCAGAGAAGGATCCCTCTTCTCTAGGTCTCTTTTCGAGATCACTATTCATAACTTCCGAAATTGCTACTTCTATTTTTTAAAATAGATCTGTTTCTGAGAGAGATTGTTTTGAGAAAATTCAACAATTACATTCTTTCCAAATTTCCCAAATGACTATTGCCAGTGATATATTCCAGAGTTTTCCATATATTTTCTTAGGATCCTCTTTTGGCCATCCCATCAAATGACCTTCCCAATGTCCTGCTAATGGGGAAGACCAATTGAGTTTCCTTTATATCCATCTCCAAATTTCCTGAGAGAATTTGCATGAGAATAGGAGGTGATCTACGTCTTCTTCTTCTTCTTTAAAAAGGGAGCATCTAGATGGTCCTTCAAAACCCATTTTCCTAATCCTATCCTCTATTAATATTTTCTTTTGCATAGCTGTCCAGAGAAACATTCCTGCTTTAGGAAGATTTGTTGGATCCCAACATAGGTTCAAAGGTAGGGTGTTGACATCCCATTGCTGTGAGTTGGTTTTTATCCTATATCTGTCTCTAACTTTATAGATTCCATCCTTTGATGCTGCCTAGATAAGTTTATCCTCCTTGTCTTTACATGCAATAGTTTGATTTTTTAGTAATAGTTCCAATTTTTTCTTGTCTTCTGGATTGATGTCGGTTTCTGAAACTGATTTCCATTTCCATACCTTTCCCCAGTCTGATTCAAATTCCTCTGGGTAATCTTTGACTTTAGTGCCCCATAGGGTTTTCAGTTGTAATAAAGTTTCAGGGGAGAAGTTTGAACTAATCAAAGGAGAATTTCCATTCCAGGAATCTTCCCAAAACAAAGCTTCCTTTCCATTCCCTATATCCCATGTCAGATATTTAGAAATCAAACTACGATTATTCAGTAGAAGGTTCTAGATGGCCGATCCTTTGGGAGGAGTATTAATTCTAAAGAGTGAGGTTTTATCTGAAGGGTTGAGATATTTATTGTATAAAAATTGTGCCCATTTCCTGTCGCTTTCTTGATATAGTCTCCATACTTGTTTTGCTCCTGATGCTTCGTTCTGCCACTCGAGGTTTTTGACACCTAATCCTCCATATACTTTTGGTCTACAAATCTTTTCCCAACTGACTAATGTTGTTTTTTTCTTGTCTTCCAATCCTTTCCAGAAGAAATTTCGAAGTTTACTTTCTAGATTAGCATTGATTTGTTTTGGAAGATGAGAACATGATAATTGATAAGAAGGGATGGTTGTCAATACTGCCTTAATTTTAGTTGCTTTCCCTGCCTTGGTTAACCATCTACCTTTCCAAGATTCAGTTTGGCGATCAATTTTACTAATTATATGCTCCCATCCCGGATTACTTTGCTTGTTTTTATCTAGGTAAATTCCCATATATCTAAATGGAAATTTGCCTTTTTTAAATCCTAGTTTTTGACATATTAGATTTTCCACTTCAGGTTCAGTATTTAAAAAGAAATTTTTTGATTTTTTGGCATTTATCATTTGCCCAGATGCCTTTGAGTAAGTCTTCAGGATGTGTTGCATCTGATCTGCCTCTTCCAATGTGCTTATTCCGGCAAGGATTGTGTCATCCGCAAATTATTGATGGGTAGTATTTTCAACTCCTTTAGCAACTTTAACCCCGACAATTTTTCTTTCTCCTTGCGCTGCTCTAATAGCCCTTCCAAATGCTTCTGCCATTATGATAAATAGGAAAGGAGAAATGGGATCTCCTTGTCTGATGCCTCTTGAAATATTAAAGAAACCTTCCGGGGTGCCATTGATGAGGATAGAGATTTTGGAGGTTGATAAGCATTGATAAATAATGTTGATCTATTGTTTGGAGAAGCCAAAGGCTTCTAAAGTTTTGCATAGAAATATCTAGTCTACCTTATCGTATGCTTTCTGAATGTCAAGTTTGAGTAACATACAAGCTTCTTTATTTTTTAATGTTGAGTGGATAGTTTCCTAAATGATTGATATGCCATCTAGTATGGATCTGCCTGGAACAAATCTAGTTTGTTCTTCCAAGATGAGTTTGGGCAAGAATTTTTTGAGACAATTTGCTAGAATTTTTGAAAACACTTTGTAGATAGTGTTGCATAATGCAATAGGCCTAAAGTCTCTCGGTGCAATACTTACTTGCTTTTTAGGTATAAGTGTTAAGAATGTATGATTGATTTTAGTTAAGATGGAGCCTCCTTTACGAGTTGCTTCTAATGCTTTCCATAAATCCTCTCCTAAGATATCCCAACATTTTTGAAAGAAGAAAGCTTGAAAGCCATCAAGGCCCGGGGATTTGTTTGGGTTCATACTAAAGAGTGTGGTCTTGACCTCTGAGAGGGATATAGATTCATTAAGGAATTTATTATCTGCCTCTGAGATTAGCTTAGGAACATGTTTCAGCATTTCCTCTTGATCACATTTGTTGGAGGATTCAAAGTCGTTGAGTATATTATGGAAGTATTCAGTAAATATTTCTGCTATTTTTACTGGATTTTCAGTTTGCCTTCCCTCTAAATTCTTAATTTTGGTTATATTGATATAATTCCTATTGTTAATGGTGCTGTTGTGGAAAAATTTTGTATTACAATCTCCTTCTAGGAGCCATTTTTCTCTAGATTTCTACCTCCAAAATGTTTCTTCTTTTGCTAGGATTTCTTCATGTCTTAAAAGATATTCTTTTTCCAATTGATATGATTCATTATTCATTCCTTTCGTAATATTTCTTTATTTAATTTACTTATTTTATCTTCAATGTCTAATTTTTCTTTAAATATATTTTTGAAATGTTGATTGTTCCAATTCAGAATCTTATGTTTTAAGCTTTTGAGTTTAGAGACCAAGCAAAACATTTTAGATCCTTCATACTGATCCTTTTGATCTGCTCCATGAAGGTTTTGTCTAAAAACCACATTTTCTCACATTTGAAAGGATTTCTACTAGGTTTACTTTGTTCCTTGATTTCCATTTTTACTAGAAAATGATCTGACCCTGCCATAGGTAATATTTTTGATGTTATCAAATTGTCTGTATTTAATTCACCTTTTAGAAGAAATATGTCTAATCTTTCAGCAATATAACAAAATCCTTTCCTACGGTTATTCCAAGTATAAATTCCATTCTTGGTTTTGATGTCCAAGAGAGAGTCCCTCTGGATCTAGCTTTTAAATCCTTCCATGGCTTTATTTCTTTGACTCATCCCTCCTTATTTTTCTTCCTTACTTGAGATTGCATTGAAATCTCCACCTATGATGGCTCTTTCCTTTGGCATTGAACTGAGGAAAGAACTGATCTCATTCCAGAATATCTATTTATCATCTGTAGAGGTCGGTCCATATACATTAATAATTACTGTTTACAGGTTTGAGTTTGTGCTAATAGCTCTCATTCCCATCCAATTTGCTTGAAGAGAGAGTAGTTCCATATTAGCTTGTCGGGGGTTCCAAAATATTCCTATTCCTCCTGAGGCTCCTTGAGACTGCTAGAATACTGATGTTCATTTTCCCAATTTCTGACTCATTTTTAATCCTTCTTCTTTGTTGACTTTAGTTTCTTGAATTAGTAAGATGTTTGAGTCAAAAAGGTTGAGGTTATGCTTTAATAAGTGCTTTTTGCTAGGGATATTCAAGCCCCTAGCATTCCAAGTTGTTATCTTCATTGCTCCTTGGGAAGGAACTTCCCCTTCCCATTGTTCAGTATGTCAGAGATCTTTGTTTGGTCCTTGACCTGCCCTACTGCCTCTCTAAGTTCTTTAAGTGATTTCCTTCCTTGTATTTGTTTAGATTTCCCACAATTTGGCATTTTCAATCCTTCTTGGTTCATTGCAATACCTAATTTGTCAATATTTTGTTCATCCCATACCTTCTCTGTTATTAAGGAAACCTCCTCTTCCTGTACATCCTCTGAGATTATTTATGTGATTAATTTCTTACTAATTTGTTGATTCTCTCATGTTTCTGTTTGGGTGCCCTTTAATTCCTCATTCTCATTGAGGCCATCTTTATTGATGGGACTCTGTCATTCTTCATTTTCTCACAAGGATTCTATATCATCTGAGCTTGGATTTAATTTTGTGACTGAACCATTATCCTCTCTATCTAAAGCAAACATATCTTTCCCATTACTAGGGGTTTTCCAAAATTTGTACCTCTTTCCTTTTCCTTTCTTTCTGATGGTTATATTGCTCCACTGTGCTGAGTCTGCTGGCGAAATGTTTACTTCTTGTGTATTTTCATTGTTTGGATTAACCATTTCTTGCCATGTTTCTAAAACTTGTTCTATTCTACTTTATGTTCTTTGCTCCTTTATTTTAAGTTCATTCGATCTAATGTGAATCGAGTCTTCCTTCCTCTTTGTTCCTAGCATCTGATTTGCCCTTGTTTCCAATATGCCTTCCGATCCGAAGTCTTGAATATATTTTCCTTTATGTATCTTATGTGACTCTTCTGCTAATAGACTCTAGTCAATTAGGTCATTTTGTATCAGTAGGATTTCATGGTAAAGCTGATTTAATTTAACTATATTTGATTCCATTTCTACGATATTCTCTTTTTCTTTCTGACAATCCTTGCAATTCTTGATTTTGTTGAGTGAGTGCTAGTAACTGATTTGCTCTTCTACTTCTGTCTCCCTTGATTTATCCCCATTTTCTTCATTTGTTACTACTACCATCTTACTATTCAGGGTCCTTAGTTCTACAAATTTTCCTCTTTCTTGTGAGGTTGGATTCGTTGCAGTATCTTCTTCCTTGCTTTTTGCCTTCTTGCCTGAATTTCTTTTAGTTTTCAATTGTTCTTTAATGTTATTGATAGTTTGAGATTTGGAAAAGTTAACATCTAAAATTTTATGAATTTCTCCTGTGTATTCTTTAAATGTTAATTTATATATGGAACGATTTGTGATAATCTTTCTATTTATAGGTTGATTTTGATCAGATTTAACCAAAACCCTAATCCTATTTTCTTTATTAGGGTTATCTTCAAATCCAATTAAATTTCCTAATGAATTGCCAATTTTTTTAATGGTGGTTTTTCCATTAATTTAGATGGGATTTCTTTGCATTCAATCTATTTAATCGTTTCCACACTTTCAATATGATTTTTATTGAAGTTAGGTTGCCATTTTAGAAGTTTAATATGGTGGCCTTTGTAAAATAGTCTATCAAATTTCAGAATTTCTTCCTTATCCTATTTAGTTTTACATAAAATAAACTAAAATTTATCTGCAAAAGTGTTAAGGGTACTTACCTTGTCACTCGATATCATGGTCATGATGTGCACCAGCCTGGATCTCTTCCTTGATAAACCATTCCAATATACATAGATGCCTTTATTTTTGCAGTCCTTCCATTTTTTTCATTATACAAATTACTTATAATAATTTCTTCATCGGTGGTTTGCAGCTCGGTGTATATTAGTTTAGGACCGCCTTGGATCCTTTCTTTTTGCGTTGATTGATCTCTTTTTTGGTGCGGAGGTATATATACCAATTTCCTTCTATCTGTATTGAAGATTTCCTTATCTTTCTCATTGGGTTGCTTCGATGGAGCCTTCCAATTAATGTGACAATTTCCTGTTTGTTTTCCAATAGGGATTGCATTAGCTTCTCATATCCTATGGGGTTGTTTTGGGAGCTCCGTTTGATGTGGATTCTCCTTTGATTTTGAGATAGGGTTAGATTCGTATTTTGCCACATAATTGATTTGATGGAGGTATGATTTTTCCTTTGGATTTTTTCTTTTCCTGATATCTATCTTTTGCTGAAAACAGGTTGGGTTCTTCCGACTCCGTACTGTTTACCAACCATCTTTTATTTGGTGAGATTGATTTTCACAGATTTTTGAGATTCGGCTGGAATGGAACTACACAAATGTTTCAAAGCTATTATTGATTGCCCTGCTGGTTACTCCTTTCCCTATTTTTGATTGCGAGAGGACATCAAATGGTTTATTGGTTGCCAAAGAGGGTTGTAATGAAGTCTTTTGCTGGTGCATGACCGATTTCATGAAGGGTCGACTGAGTTTGGAATATGAATTCGCATTTTTTGCCATAATGTTAGTAAATTATAATTAAATTAATAAATAAAAAATATATATTTTTAAGAATATTATTATTTGATAAATTTTTACTAAAAATACTTATAAATTTTGTTAAAAAAATAAATAAATTTAGTTTTTAATGTTTTATATTTTCTATTTTAAATATATTTATGAGTTTTACATTGTCCCTTACTTTTGTCAATCGTAAAATTCTAACTTTTTTCACACTATGTTTAACTAGCTATTTTTTCTAATCTTGTTTTAATTCTTTTTTGCATTTTAAAATTTGTAAAACTAATATTGTTCTTCAAACTTGGTAACTCTTTTGTTGGTTTGGATCATGCAGTCAACAATTTATTTTAAAAAAATTAATATTTGAATTTATATTGGAAAATGTTGAAACAAATACTTCATTGATTTAACCCAATTTTATAATTGTTATTTAAATATTTCTTAAAATAACATAATCCTTAATCTTTCTTTTTTTAATTCTCTTCCAACTATCTCTATTTAGTGTCCCTATAATAACATGTCAGTCTCTCTCTTTTAAGTCTCTTCATATCCTTCATTTCTATCTATAAATCTCTATCATCAGTATCTCTCTTTTCAATCTGTCTTCCTATATATAAATCTCCATTTCCTTCTTTTCTAACTATTACAACAGATATATCTCTTTTAAATCTCTCTTCGTATATTTTACTCTCTAATTTCCTTCTTTCCTAACTATTGGCAGGAACTTTGATGCAATGTGCCTCTTGTTGTTGATCTCATTAGATTAGGTTATAAGTGATTAAGTTGGAGAAAATAGTTGGAAGTTCTTTTTTCATTTTTATTAAGCTAATAGTTAAGCCAATAGGCTTATATGTGGGAGCTTTGTTCATGGTTTTTACAATTTCTCGCCAAAAAATTGTCAGCCTCATTGGAAAATTGGTTGAAATATGTAAAAATTTGAATAAAAATTAAATAGAAATATTTTTGTACATTTAAAAAAAAAAATAGAAAGATTTTATGTCTACATTTTTAAAAAGATTCTCCATATATCTAAATTTTAGTTTTAGATTTATATACTAATTGAAATTTAAAAAAAAACAATGTAATTCAATTTGAAAGTTGAATTTATTTAAATGTAAAAAGGAAAATAGAATTAAAATTATTATTTAAATATGTAGATTAATTTCTATTTAAACTTTCACAGCTAAAAAAAATATTGTATCTATTTAAAGTCACTAAAGTTCTACGTATAAGTTTTGTCATAAATGTATTAGTATAAATAAATATAATAAAAAATACTAAATCACTATTTGATATTTTTAAAATTTTTAATGCTGTTTATCTAATATTTTACTATAAAATATAATAGATATTAAAAAATTTACATTTGAATAACCTTGACTAAATGAATTATAAGAAAAAATACATATAGTGTATCTACCTTACAGTTTAAAATAAAATAGTATTATATATAAATTGGATAATTTATAAACTAAATACTGAACTTAGATATGGTTATGTTGTCAATTTGGGTTATGGTTTTCAAAGAGAGGGTTGTGGATAGGGTTACATTTATGGTTATGATTAGAGTTGGGGTTTACATCATGCTTAGGGTTAGTATTAGGTTTATGGTTAAGGTCAAGCTAGAGTTATGCTTAGGATCAGGGGTTAAGATTATGATTAGCATTTACATCATGCTTAGGACTAAAGCTAGGGTCAATGTTAACATTAGGTTTATTGTTACTCTTAGGATTAGGAGTATCTTTATGTTTATTTTTAGGTGACGCTTAGGATAAGGGTTAATATTATAGTTAGAAATAATATTAGAGGGATACAATAAAAATTAGCATAAGTTTTTCTCTCAAGATAGTAGTTAGGTTTTTTTATGTTAGAATGATAATTACACTTCAGTTATGAGATTCAACCCATGCTTAGGATTATGATTAGCAAATTTACATCATGCTCACCACTAGAGATAGGGTCAAGGTTAACCTTAGGCTTATCGTTGCTCTTAGGATTATGACTAGATTTTTAGTTATAGATGTAGATATCTTTATGTTTATTATTAGGTAAAGCTTAGGATATGGGTTAATATTATAGGTAGAAATAATAATAGAGGGATAAATTAAAAATAATCATATGTTTTTTTCTCAAGATCGTAGTTATGTTTTTTTAGTGTCGAATGATAATTGCAATTAAGTTATGAGTTTGATTAGACTAATAGATATGGTAAATGTTATGGTTAGAGGTTGAGATAGGCATAATCTTATGGTAAGCTCTTTATCAATATGCTATCAACTTATTAAATCTTTGGGAAGTCATTTAGTTATGTGTTAATTACTATTTGTGATTAATTTTTCTCATTCAATTCAACAAAACAAAACACTCCTATTGGCTCATCGTTGGACGTACAAAAATGTGCAACTGCTAGTTTAAGATTATTTTCTTTTATTTTCTTTTTTATGTTTTTCTAGACTATTTCTTTTTGTAGTTTCTTCATGCTAACCACTTAATATTTATTGGTATCTTTTGATAAGCTTATAAGTAAGTGATTAGATTGAGGAGATTAGGGGAAGTTATTTCCTCTGTACAACTTTTTAGGATTGTTGTAAGTTGTACCCTCATCATTTTATAGGGTTTATCTCAAGTTCTTCTCTTTTTGCAGTCTTACAAGGCTATTGTAAGTTCTTACAAATTATCTATTAGAGCTAACCACTTGGTATTTATCATTATCATTGGATGAACCTATAAGTAAGTAGTTATCAAAAAAAAAAAGTTTCTATAGGTTGGGAAGACTAATTGAAAGTTATTTCCACCTTATTGTTTTCTAAGGATATTACAAGTTCTTTCCTACTCGCACTTTTCTAGGGCTAACCATGCTAGAATTAAACCACAAACAGAAATAACAATTACATGCAACTATAAACAATATCTAGAAAATATTGAATCACACAAAAGAGAACACAAGACACCAAGATTTAACGTGGTTCACCCAATCCTTGGGCTACATCCACCAAACAACAAGTCCAATATTATTATGATCCAGTGATTACAAGTTGATTACAATTTGTAATCCCTTACAACTCAATACCGTTGCAAGAAGAAATTTTTGTATACATATTATGAAAAGATACCTAACCCTAAGCCCTTTTATACAAGTATTTTTCCCACTTTAGGGTTACAACATGTCGGCCACAATGTCGAAGTATGTACAATACTTCCCTAATCAGTCGCCACAAACTAACAAACCATTTAGTATCTACCATTATCTTTCATGAGGTTATAAATTAGTAGTAGTTGAAAACTAGGCTTCATATTCTGGGGAGACTAGTTGCAAGTTCTTTTCTCATTAGGTTTTCTAGGCCTGTAGTTGTTTCTTTCCTCCTTGTAGTTTTCTATGTCTAATCACTTAATGTTAATTATTATCTTAAAATGAGGTTATAATTAAGTATTAATGAAAGCATATTTAAAATTTTAAGTACATTCTTGATAAATAAATAAACAAATATATTTTAATTGTTTATATTTTGAGATAATAAAAGGAGAAGGAGCTATGTTGTGATTGATCACATGTTGGGGCCTTTGTACCCTAGCTCATTGTATTGGTGCTCTAGTTCTTAGCATTCATTAGGGGGTCTTCTTTATGGATCACAAGGGGTAGCTTTGTGTCAAAGATTTTTTACCTGCTTTACCTATTGTGTATCATATTTGGATTTTGGATGTCAACTCACATTCTACCTGGTGCTTCTTATAGTGCCCACCCATTGTTTGTTTTTCCATCATATTTACCAAACTCTTTTTATGCCTATTTCATGCATGTGTTAGTTTCAAGGATATTAGATTTATAATTATGACATTATTTCATGATTCAAAGTACATATATATTAGTAAAGAATCACTTAGTTGATTATATTTCACATGTTGATTAATGATTATGATTACTAGCACATTAATGATGTTTAATGGTTCTTAATTAGTAAATATGATTATTTTCTAGATGATATCAAATGACAAGTATTTTATAATCACAATGATGAGTTTTCCATGTTTGAATATGTGATGATTTGTACTCAAGACTTATTATTTTACTTACCCCATACTTGCATACGTATGATGTGTATGTTTGTTTTACATTTCTATTTGACATATATGATGTGGTTAAGGGAGGGATTCATAGTCACCTGCTAGTCGAGATCTACATGATGCACCACTCCCCATCATTGCCTATTTAGTTTAAATATATAAGCATATGTACATGTTCAAATTTTATGCAAAATTGCAAGTACCTGGCATCGACTTCCCTGAATTGTCAGGATAAGCAAGCCCTATCGCAATAACTCAATGGTAAGAATGGGAGGATAATGTTCAAGTCCAATCCTTGCCATAACCTAAATACTTGTCTTGCAAGGAGGACTTGTAACTAACTTTTCGCCCTTTTTAAAACTCGTGAGTTTATCTTTTTCTATGTTTTTTGATTTTGAGTTTTGGTCTATTTTGGCAATGTTGCTCTTATGTGGATTTCACTATGTGATTTATTTGGTAAATAATTTAATTATAATATTTTGTTTAATCATATAATATTAAGAATTATTAAATATTATTTGACTAAAAAGAAAATAAAGTATGAAAATATTTAATTTATTAAAAAAAAAATTAAATGTGTTTAAATTTAGAAGTCTAAATTTAGAAAATTGGTTAATGAGAAATTAGAATATGATGTGACTTGATCAATTATAAATTAATTGAATATGTACTTCAGATTAAAATATTTAATTTAAAAGTCTAATTTAAAAAGTTGAACAAAAGAGAATTAAAATATTAAAATATTAAAGATTTTTATTTATTTATTTTTTATCTGTAAACGGCTGAAGCCTAGATTAATTATTATTATTTGTTGGAATTAATTATTATTATATGTTAAGCGAAGGTAGATTTGAACCGAAGACCTCCCACATGAGAGGTTCACAAGCTATTGTTGCATTGTAGGCTTTTGCCTAAAATATTAAAGATTTAATATTACGTTATTATAATTATTTATTTAATAATAATTAAATTATAGTTGCATTTAAACAATGAGCTTTGATTATTATTATTAATTTAAATAATAAACTACACTTTAATTAGTGCTTGCACTAATTAATAAATTGGAGGAAAATAAAATATAAAAGAATATTTTGATTTAAAAAGTTCTTTAAGTGTGTGTGAAAGGATTAAATAGTAAAACTTTATTTTAACGAGAGTCCTTTACATGTTCGAAAACCAGAAACCCTACGTAGAGTTAAACTCTTTATTAAGAGATTTGAGGTCATTTCTAGACACAGGTTCTGGGAAGAAAAATTGAAAATTGAAACAAAAGAATTGTTGAAAGTTTTAGAGGGTTTGGATTTGCATGTGTTCACAGATTGTCTCATTTTTAGTTGTGGTTTTGAGGTACGGTTTGAAAACCCATTGTAGAATTCTATTGAAAGATCTATTTACTTCATGTCTTTCTGGATGTTTACATATTGCTTATTAATTTACTATATTAATTATTGAATAAAGAATTATGTTGTAGATTTTGAAAAGGAAAACTTATTAATTAAGATTTTTTTTTTGAAAAACAATGCCAGAGCCACTTGATATATATATATATATATACACACACACACACACTCTAGTTCTAACATAAGGAGCTCCCAAAGAAAAGAACCAATAAGAAAAACTCTGTTCATGACCCCATCAATAAGAAAAGAGAAAAGAAAGAAAAAAATAGTAGGTGATCAAACAAAGTTATAATATCCCATGAATGAAACCTCCAATTTACAATAGGTTTATGAAGGAGGGAGAGAACCTAACATCATCATCTAACTAATATATACAAATATTCACATAAACATCTTTGATATTGCTTTAATAGGATGACATAGTATCTCCAAAATGTAACTGAAGAGTGCCAAAAAGATGCTGAGAGGATCAAAACCTTTCTACCAAACCAAACACTGCCCAATCTATTGAAAAAGGCTCCATGCAACAACCTGCTCAAAACAAAAAGGCAAATCGCAAAGACAAAAATAACACCATACCTTGCAATCTTATTCCTCCATGACTCCTACTATAGGAGCATAATTACCAAGCTTAAGAGTAAGATCAAGAATGACATTGGGAGGGGAAATAAGAGAGGGGATAGATGCCTGAGAAGATTCATGCTCCAGAAGATCCAAAATGGAAAAGACAATTTGATGCACATTATTAACACAATTTTTGGGCAAACAATCACCATATTGATGTAATGCAGCCTTTAACTGGGTGAAAAGACTACCTCTCTAGGGCCTTTTTAACACCACGATTACTAAGAAGTGCATGATGATGAAACAAACTCCCAATGAGAGCAACACCACTCTAGAGATCATACTTTTGACAAGCTTTAACAAGTTTTCCACCCTGCAAGAAACTAGGACTGATAAATCTAGAAACTATCAGCTCCAAATGAAATAGAGACTGCAATAAATCAAGAGCATCTGACAAAAAAAACTAACAAAATTTGAGAGGGATATATCAATCTCTTCCCAGGAGGAAAGAGAATCTCATGACCAATAATCCTCTTAATTCCTCTTCAAATATGAAGACGCTCATAGTAAAAGATAGTTGCCAACATATCATCTTTAATACAACCTAGAAAAGGCATTTCCCAATCTTTAGGTTCCAAGAACACTGTGTAATTTCTTGGATAGTAATCCATATGTAGTGACGAGCAAGTTGAACAAATGTTGACTAGGTAGATGATTCCAACCAAAGAGTTGTGACTCCAACCAAACTTGATTTAGGAAAATTATTAAAATTATAGAAATTTATTATGACTATATTCTTTTGAAACCATTTCTAATATAGGAAAAATTCAATTATAGAAAATTGGAAGAAAACAATAAATTGAACAATTAGGGTTTCAACTTTAAAATTTGTCATTAGAGCTATGTGGTTGTCATGAATTTTTTAAATATAGATAAATATTCTTCTTACATCTAAAATAATTTAATTGCAATATTTATTTCGAAAGCAAAAGATTAATTGAGAGGAAAACATGTTGAAATTAAACGCATACATGCATGTGAAAATATATATACTAAAAATAAAAAACTAAGTATAGTATGGTTGCATGATTTGAGAGATCAAAGACATGCAAAAATACTAATTGCATGGTATTCTTATTTTATAAAAATATAATATAATTTTTGGATTTATTTATTTTTTAAATAATAATTTTTATTTTTATTTTTAAAAGAATTAATTATTAATTATTAATTTTATAATTAAAAAAATTATTATTATTATTATTGGAATAATAATAATAATAATAATAATTATTGGAATAATAATAATAATTATTGGAATACTAATAATTATTATTATTAATTAAATTAAAAAACTAAATTAATAATACTTATTTAGTTATAAAATGAATGTTAGTATTATTGATTCTTTAAGTCTAGTTAAACTCCTAGTTGCATATAAAGGATTTTATAATTATTAATGTAAGAGAGAAGTTAATAAATAAATATTTATAATTATATTATATTTTAAGAGAAGTTATGGTAGAGTTCACTTTGTAATCATCTAGTTAATAATTATTTGGCTTTATGAGAGAAATTATAAATAATTCAATTAAATTTATAATTTTATCTCTAGTTGCATTATGAATTAAAGAAAAAGTAAATGTTAATATTAGACTTAAAAAGAAGTCAAATTAATATTTTAGAAATGAAATTGATATTAACATTTAATCTAATTATATACATTTATGTTATTGATTAAATCAATTATGATTTAAGATAATTTAAATTAATAACATGATAATATTGCATGATATTTTATATGCACAAAGAGATTGGATATTTAAATACGTATTGTTTTAAATAAGTATATTAGCATAACAATTTATATTAACGCGTATATTCTTACTTTATTTTTAAACACATCCTTATGACCCAAATTAAACAAGAAAAATTGATAGAATTAAATCATGTGGCTAAAAACTATGTGTTTTCTAATATTCTATTATAGTCTTGTGATGTTTATTTTGATAATGGTTTTTCTTTGTGAGTTGTTTAGTTGGTCAAGTTAGGATGTGAACTAGAGGCATTTTTTAGATTTCTTTTATGATTATTTGACTGGATGTCACGATGAAATTAATGATTTAAATTGAAATTTATGTTTTATAAGCTTTATGCTATTGAGCATTTATGAGAACTTGGCTAAGCAAGATATTTTAATTACTATGTTATCACTTTTACACAACTTACAATGAGTTACCCTGGCAGCCACTTTGGGCCCCGACTCCCATTGCAAGCCACTCTCATAAACATGCACCTAGACTACCTTCCCAAAAATCACAAACCACAATAGTGTCCCATACCACAAAGAGTAATATTGATAGAATTTGGTTCCTTATCAGACAACCCAAAAAATAACATTTTGTTCTCCAAATCCAAGTTCTCATAAATGCTTAATAGCATAAAGCTCATAAGACATAAATCTCAATTCAAATCATAAAGTTCATCATGACATCCAGTCAAATAATCATTAAAAAAAATCTCTAAAATGTCTCTAGTGCATATCCTAACCTAGCCAACTAAATAATCCACAAAGAAAAACTATCAAGAAAATAAACATCACAAGACTATAAATAGAACATTAGAAAATACATAGTTTTTAGCCACATAATTTAATTCCACCAATCTCTCTTGTTTAGTTTGGGTCATAAGGATGTGTTTAAAAATAAAGGAAGAATATACATGTCAATATAAATTATTATGCTAATATACTTATTTAAAACAATAAGTATTTAAATATTCAATCTTTTTACGCATATAAAATGTCATGCAATATTATCATGATATTAATTGAAATAATCTTAAATCACAAATGATTTAATTAATAACATAAATGTATATTATTAGATTAAAAACTAATGGCAATTTCATTTCTAAAATATTAATTTGACTTCTATTTAAGTTCAATATTAACATTTAATTTTTCTTTAATTTATAATGCAAATAGAGATAAAAATATAAATATAAATATATTATTTATAATTTCTCTCATAAAATGAAATAGTTATTAATCAAATGATTACAAAGTGAACTCCACCACAACTTCTCTTAAAATATAATAAAATTATAAATATTTATTTATTAACTTCCCTCTTCATTAATAAATATAAAATCATTTATTTTGCAGCTTTGAATTAGTTCTGCTCTGTTATTGCGAATAATGCCAATTCCTCGATTTCCCACGAAGTCTCAAAGGAAAAGCCTGCGAAAGTATGCAAAATCAAACAGTTTTGGGCCGAATTGGCAGAAGACTTCAACAATAGAAGACACGAATTGGCTGCAAAAAATAATCACAAAACACATCTGATAAGAGATATTCAGTTAAAACAGCAAATAGGTTGGAAATATTTTTTAAAAGATGCAGAGGACACTCGCAGCTAGCGACGTAACAGAGAAAATGAAGACCATGGGAATTATGCCCAAAACCCTCTCTTGCAGAACCCCTTGATCCTATCTAAGGTGAACAAAAGTTCAAGTCATCAATTTTTTACGGTAGAACAATTGGACAATCAAATTCGCATCTTCAACCTCACAAGATATGCCCGCCCCAAGAAATACAAGGCCTTGGCACTAGATTCATACCAATCGGTTTCAACCTAGGCAAGAAATCTCTCTCCTAAATCTGCTTCTCCAGGATCTTACATTCCCCCTCATCGTAGAATCAAAGATTCATTCAATCCTGTGAACCCTAGTTCATCGCCTAGGGCATCTCTATACGACACAAAGGAGGATCCGGCCAAAATTTCAAGCAAGGCTATTGAATCTGCTTGGGATAAATGCTCAAAGGGAGGCCTTTTTGCTATATGGAATGGTCCATAGGATAATTTCCCTCTGTTACTCGACTGGCTGGAGGAGTTGTGTGAAAACCAGGTAAGTATTTCCACTTTCTCAGACAACACACTATATTTACAATGCTTAAATGAGTCTATCAAAAAAGAGTTTTTACTATCACTAGAATGGTTTTTTAATGGTCACTGTGTTAAATTTACAGATTGGACACATAATTTTAAATTAGAAAATTTAGATTGCAAGATGCCCTCTTGGTTTGTCCTGACATCCCTCCCTCCAGAGCTTTGCCATGAAGATATCATTAAAGCCATAGGGTCGGAGGTAGGAGAGGTCAGAGGCATTGATGCTTCTTTCTACTGCTGTAATAATGTTAAAGTGTTAATCAGTGTTAAGCTTAATCACCCAGTGGAATTTAACAAAAAAATTATAACCAGTAAAACATCTTATGATATTAAGTTTCAGACTTATAAAAAAAGAATAGTAAACATATTAAAATTTGATAAACATCATAAAATCATGCCTAAGATCCTTCCCCTTACCTCAGATATTAGCAAACAATTCTCTTGGTTGAGAGCAATGAAGAACAAAAAGATGGAAGAACAGATCTCCCCTACAGAATTCCAAATTCAGGCTTATCAGAAAGAAAGGAAAGAAACAAAAGATTCAGATAAGATATTACCTAAGAATAGGAGTCTTAAATCCATTATAGTGTCTATTCCTAAAGAGGATACAGAGCTGGTTTTGAAGGGATCTCATACAAAAAGACAAAAAAGGAAAAAGAGAAAGGTTGCAACTGAACATGATAAAGAGACTTGTAATTCTAATCCCTCAGCAGAACAATTGGTAACCGAAGACAAAGATGCCCTAGTGAGGAGTGTCACAATGTCCACAAATATCATAAAACAAAGTCCAGAGCAAGACGCAGAAATACTTAAGGTTCTTGCAGAGCACAAAGGAAGCGATAATATGGAAGATGAAAATGAAGAGAGGCATTGGGAAACTGATACTATAGAGGGGTCTTCTTTGTATAAGTATCAGACGGAGCTTGATGAGAATAAGGAAAATGAACGATAAGGAGGGATACTTAATAGAACTACAGAATTATTGACTCATAAAGACATAAGGGAAGTGGAAAATGATATGCTTTTTTCTTCACCCAAGGATAGGATGGAAAAAGCAATTTCAAGAACAGAAATACAGGAAACTCAGCAACTGAATGCTGATTTAACCCCTGAAAAAGAGTCATCCTATCAGCAACTTGAAGGAGCCAGGAAAACTTCAAAATTCTGGCAAACTCCAGATGGACAACCCTCCTCGCCTTTCACCGCAATGGAAATTCAGTCAACAATATGGAATGTAGGCAAGAGCTCAGAAGTCTCTATTATTAAAATTCTTCAACACTTTTTAAATGAGGATCTAGATTCTACACTAGAGACTAGAGTGACAGAGTTTGAAGATAACAATCTTGAGCAGTTATCAGAGGAGCTTATTCAAATCTTTGACTTTGATAACCTAGATAAGAGTACCACCCCTCAAAAAGAGGAGCTGATCCAAAAAATTCTTAAATTAGGAGGAGATGATTATACAGTTGAGGATCTCCAGAAGGATATTATAGAGATCTAGTTGAAGGAACGCAAAATGAAGCAAGTCAAATAGAGTGGGACTAAGCCAAAAGACAAGCAGGAAATAGATAGGACAAACATGGGAGAGTCGACAGCAATAGCAAACAAAGAATTTGAGGAGGACAGTCTCAAGAGTCAGATTTGCAAGGAACTGGAAATGGAAGAATTTGACAAAACAAAGGAAGGCTTTGCCTTAATAGAACAAGAATTGGGTATATTTCAGCAAGAGCTTGGCATACAAATGAATTAGGAAGGTCTAATCTTTCCAAATTACGGTAAGCCTAAAGGAAAAAGGGGTAGGAGATCATTGAAGGAATTACGTGAAACTGAAGGCCTAGCCAGAGAACAAAAGAAAATTGATGAGCTTCTCAACATGAGGAAGGGGAAGTGCCTTCCTAAGGCATTATGAAGATAACATCTTGGAATGCTAGGGGCCTTAATGCCCCTAGTAAAAAAAGGTTAATCAAACAATATTTAAAAAACTTTAACTCAGAAATTATTTTAATTCAAGAGACAAAACTTAATAAGGTAGAAGGAGCTAAAATTAGCAATTCGTGGGGACTGTGGGATTCAATCTTTATAGAGGCAACGGGTGCTTCGGGTGGCTTAGGAATTATTTGGAACTCAAGGAAAGTAACTCTAACCTCTCTAGTAAATAATAATAATTGGTTGTGTGTCAGTATTCAGAGTCTAAAATCAGACATGAAATTCATTCTTATCAATGTATATGGTCCTAACAGCATAATAAAGAAAAAAACTGTCTGGGACGAATTAAGTATTGTTATTTCAAAGCACAAATATAGTCCGATTATATTAGGAGGTGATTTTAATACAATTCTGAGTTTAGATGAGAAAACAGGGGGAACTAAACACCTGTCACTTGCATCTATAGAATTCAAAATCTGGATTGATAAACTTAGGCTGTTAGAAATCCCATCAAGTAATGGAATATTTACGTGGAATAATAGAAGGAAGGATAAGGACTACATTGCAAAAAAGTTAGATAGATTCTTTATTGTAGGTAATCTCTCTTCTTACAATAAGGATTTTCAATCCTCCATTTTGCCGTTCGCAGGATCAGATCATTTTCCTGTTTGTTTAGAGATTTCAGAACCATCTAAACCTCCCAGAAATCCTTTTAAATGTGAGAAGATGTGGTTTCAAGATCCGAGATTTATGGAATTGATTAAGACTTGGTGGACTCAAGCAAAATTCGTTGGGTCCAAAATGTTCGTGTTCGTTTCCAAACTTAAATTGCTGAAAGAAAATATTTTGAGGTGGAACAGAGAACACTTCAACAATATTTTTAAAGAAAAACGGGAAACTGAAGAAAAACTGGCAAATCTAAATCAGGAAATTATAAAATATGGTATGGATTATGAGAAATATACTTTAGAAAAAGAACTCCTCATGAAACAGGAAGCTATCTTATCCAAAGAAGAAACCTTCTGGAGACAAAAATCTAGAGAAAAATGGTTGGATGAGGGAGATCGAAATACAAAGTTTTTTACTAATTCTACTATACAGAATCGATCTCTAAAGAAAATCATGAGTATCTCAACTTTGCAGGGTTTACGTACAAAAAACCCACTTGAAATAGCAGACATAATAGTCTCTCATTTTAAAGATTTACTTAATAATTATGAAGGGTCTAATAGGGAGGCACAGTCCCAAATGCTCAAATTTATTCCAAAACTGGTCATTGTAGAAGACAACAAAATCCTAAATAGACCAATAACTCTAGAAGAGGTAAGGACAGTGGTATTTAATATGAGTCCAGATAAATCTCTAGGCCCTGACGGGTTTCAAGCCTTCTTTTTTCAAAAATGTTGGGATATTCTAGGGGAAGATTTATGGAGAGCAATTGAAGCATCAAGGAATAGTGGATCCTTGCTGGCTGAAATCAACTATTCCTTCTTTACTCTTATCCCTAAGAAGGATTGTCCAGATCATCCTAGAGACTTTCGGCCTATAGCTCTTTGCAATACTATTTATAAAATATTTTCAAAAGTTATAGCCAATAGACTCAAGGTCATCATGCCGAAATTGATTTCTGAAGAACAGACAGGTTTTTTTCCAAGAAGATCTATTTTGGATGGTATAATCATTATTCAGGAAGTCATCCACTCGGCTTCCATAGATAAAGAAGCATGTATGCTTATGAAGTTAGATATACAAAAGGCTTATGATATGGTTGATTGGCGTTTTCTCTGTAAAGTCTTAGAAGCGTTTGGCTTTGGGCAACAATGGGTTAACCTAATATTCAAGTTCATTTCAACCCCGAAGATTTCAGTTCTCATTAATGGGACGCTCGAAGGTTTTTTCGATATCTCTAGGGGTATTAGACAGGGAGATCCACTATCTCCCTCTCTCTTCATTTCTAATGGCTAAAGCTTTCAGGAGAGCAGTCTCCTTCACTTATAAGGAAAGAAGGATCTCTGGTATCTCGGTTACCAGGAATCTTCCTAATATTACACATCAACAGTATGTAGACGATACCATTTTACCTGGCAAGAGCTCCGTCCAAGAGGCTTTGGGTTTTAAAAGCATACTTCAACAATATATGAATGCTTCAGGTCAAAAGGTTAACAAAGAAAAATCCAAAATTTTCTTTTTGAATACCTCTCTTGATTTGGAAAATAGGATATGCGAAATTATGGGTTACAATAAAGGAAAGTTCCCATGCAAATATTTAGGTATCTCCTTGGAAAAGAATTCAAGGTACACCAAAGTATGGATGGATAGGATCGATAAGGTGGATAAGCGGATTGGTAGTTGGAAGAATAAGTCGCTCTCTAAGGCTGGGAAGATCACCAAGATCCGAGCAGTCCTATCAGCCACTCCAATTTTTCCCATGGCATGTCTTCCCCTCAATAATTGGATGTCCAAGAATTTTGAATCAAAACTTAGAAATTTCCTATGGAAGGATAAGGAAAGTGACAAGAAACTTGCTCTCATTAAGTGGGACAATTTATGCAAACCCAAGGAGTGGGGGGGTTTAGGTATTAAGAAACCTCAATGGGAAAATGTGGCTTTAGGAGCTAAACTAGTATGGAGGTTATATCAAGAAAATGAACAAAAATGGGCCAAAATATTATTTTAAAAATATCTAGACCCAATGGACCCGGAATCGGTGTTCAGGATGGAAAAATTACCCAAAGGATCGGTGTGTTGGAACTTCATGACAAAATGCCGCGAAATTATTAGTAAATTTCTCACTTGGGATGTTGCGGCAAGGAATAAAGCTTTGTTCTAGGAAGATTCTTGGGATGGGCTACCCCCCATCCATTCATCCCCCATCCTAAAAAACCTTATTTCTAAGTTGAAAACATTATGGAGCAATAAGGTTAAAGATTATAAAGTTAAAGAGATGGTGGATGGGGAATTGCGATGCAGATGGCGCTCTATCGAGGATTTAGATTTTGATCCAAATTCAGTTGCAGCCTTTGAAAAGATCATCTCAAATAGGAAAATTAAACAATCTGAAAGGTCGGATAACCTCATCTGGGCTGGTTCAAAGGATGGTTGTTACAGTGTAAAGCTTGGGTATTTATCTATTATTCAATCACAGCAGTGGAACTATGTGGAGATCCCTTTAAAATTATGTTGGGATCCTAGATGTCTACCCAAGGTAGGTTTCTTTTTATGGATTACCCTTCAAAACAGAGCTCTGACTGCAGACAGATTAGCCAGATATGGTATCATGGGCCCTAACTGGTGTGTCATGTGTAAACAGAGCAATGAAGATGTAGACCATCTCTTCCTAAATTGTCCTTTCGCTCAAAATTACTGGGAATGGATTAAATACAGACTTAAGTGGTCAACCCCTTTTCAGAATTCCCTTAAGGGGTTCCTTTGTTCCTGGCCTACACATTTGGTTCATGGGGTATATAAAAAACTTTGGAATATTTGCCCATCCATAGTGGTTTGGGAACTATGGAAAGAAAGGAATCATCGTATTTTCAAAAATAAAGAGAGAAATCTAGACAGTTTTCTGATAAAACTCGAAGTAACTATTACAGAAGTTATGAATTCTTCCCTAAGGAAATCCTCTCATGAAGAAGGCTCTTTCTCCTTTTGGGATGGAATGATGAAGAAACATTGGACCAATCTGATTAACCCTCCACTAGTTTATACAGCCAGCAATAAGGAGGCAAGGGCCAATTGCAAATGGGTTCCTCCTCCTCCAGGATGGCATAAACTGAATTTTGATGGTGCTGCAAGAGGGAACCCCGATATAGTTGGTGTTGGTTGTATCATCAATGATGAAGATAGTCGGTGGATAGCAAAGTTAGCATCTCCTCTTCCTCCGGTTTCAAATAATATGGCAGAATTTGAAGCATTGGAGAAAGGTCTGCAACTTTGTCATAATTTAGGTCTATCTAAAATTGTCATAGAAGGTGACTCTCAAATAGTCCTTAATGCTATTAGGAAAAAAAAGACTCCTAATTGGGCCTTGAACTCTAAACTCCAAGAAGTGTTGCTACTACTGGAAACTTTTGAGGATGTCCTGATCAAACACATTTACCGAGAGGGCAATAAGTTGGCTGACGGACTTGCTAATAGGGGTGCTGATGGAGAATCGCTCAAGATGATATACAACTTTGAGCCTCCTCCCCTGATGTAGTTTCCTAGAGAGTTTTTCTTATTTTTTCATACTTTTCCTCTTTTATAAATATATATACTCTTATAAATGCATATATTCTTAAGTAGGCATTCACATAAGCTCTCTCTCTCTCTCTCTCTCTCTCTATATATATATATATATATATACAGATTTAGTATTCTTAGATATATCCAATATTTATATTTGTAAATAATCAATTATATATATTTTAATATAATATCTAATAATAAAATACAGAAGAAATTGACAGTAAGAAGGATAAGAAAAAAGTGATATTTGAAAGTTTTTTTTTTTAAATTTAAACCCTTATCATTAGTTCTTAATTAACCCATATTAATAAGATAATATTAGTATGTAGCTTTTTTTGATATTCACACTAATAATCAGAGATTTTTCCATTCAAAGTCTCCTAGATTAGTGTTCCTTTTGCAGTTACGGAGGAGCCTGATTCCTGTCATAATTGTTCCCCCTTAGGAACCTTTTTCATATTCTATGGTGACGGACTAATTTAGTATAGAGTCTACACTCAGTATGAATTGCATTAGGCTTATCTAAAGCATTAAGGTATAGAGATTAATCAAATTGATCTTTATCCTAACTTGCCATCTCTTTAGTCTAGTTGTTTCGTGCTTTCCAGCTATCATCTAGCTCAAGATCTTGTTAATTGCTATTACTACTAACTTAGATCCTTGGAAGATATCTTAATAGGTTATGATTACAAGATTAGGATGGAGAGGGTTCGGAATATGCCACCTGGCTCATAAAGTTAAGGCTTTGCAATACATGATCAAATACTCAATGCTAAGTATGAGTGGCTGAGGTCATCGCCAAATTGAAGCCTTTGATTAAAGGACACATAGGAGAGGTCGAATCATGATGGTTTTCATTTGTTAAATAGAAGTGTATGTTGAGAGGGATTACTGATTGAGAGTGATAGTCTTTGATTAC
This sequence comes from Cupressus sempervirens, assembly GCA_028749045.1. Taxonomy (NCBI): domain Eukaryota; kingdom Viridiplantae; phylum Streptophyta; class Pinopsida; order Cupressales; family Cupressaceae; genus Cupressus; species Cupressus sempervirens. Next base: position 198,685,010 of record CM053792.1, read on the forward strand.
CACCTCTATGTGTTTGGTTGTTGTCACGATGGAATCCAATGTGTATGTCTACCATACGACAGAGAACAGGATGATGGCCTTTCTCGGGAAGGCAACACCGGAGAGATGGAGTCGTCTCCTGAGAAATGCAGATGATATGACACATTTTTCCGTGAGTAGGGCGATAGGGGAGGATGTGTTTGACTATAGGGTGACTTGGAGAACCAACAGTTCGATAATTGGATCATTAATTGGGGTAATGGTGAGGGCAAAGATTAACAAAGAAGAGATTGTTAGACTCTGTGTAGACATTTTTAACCCTGTATGGAGATGAGGGCTAGAGAAGGCAGTTTTCAGTATTGATGACAAGGGCAGAATCCCGTACCCTGAGAAATACATGGGTCTCCCCTTGGGAGCGGAGGAGTTAAGGACAGCCCCTCGACGATAGTGTTTTATGGTTAGGGATAATCTGATTTTTTTTAGGGCTTGGCCATGAATGGAAGCAAGTGTCAATTTCCTTCTGGGCTGGCGTGGAATTAGGGTACCAGAGAACATGGAGTGGGTAGTCAAGTACATCAAGATGTTCAACGCTTATGTGAGTCTGGGAGTAGTATTCAACGACCTCAACCCCTTGGAATTCTGCATTCTCAACACGAAAAAATTGAGCAGACTAAGATTTGATTATGTGCTCCCTCCTAATATGGTCATGGATGATCCAGAATCTGTCCCAGAGGTGATCATGGTTTCATGGAAGTAGTAGAAGTTGTTCACAAATTTGGACTCTAGCATTAGTCTGTTGTTTTGTCCATATATATTAGGGCTCTTATAGTTAGCTTACAGTTTGTTTAGGGTTTTTTTTTTATATTGGTATAATACAGGGTGTTTATCGATCTCTATTATAGCAATATATTGTTCTATTTATGTAACCTTTGACAATATAGAATGGTTTTGTAATTAGTATGGAACTGAAAATCTGTGACATCTATGTAATGAAATGTAAATTTATAATAGAAATATATTTCCATATGATTTTGGTGTTTTGAAGAGATCAGATTTATAGCCCTGTTTAATTAGATAAGTTTAGGAAGAGATTTAAGAATATAGTGACTGATTAGAACGATATCAATTTAGGGATTTCTCTGTCAGCGATAGTTGATTTTCAGATATGGGATGTGTCTTCAAGAAATGGTATTTTTCTTTTATGTTACAAAGGAATTTGATTACTAGTATAGATGGGAACCTTGATGGAGTGTCTCAGAATCGCTTCAAAAGTGACATTATATGATATTTCCTCTGTTCTAGATTCTGGTTTTCGTTCCTTATTAGATCCAAGGGTGTCGGGCTGATATACAATGCTGTAGAAATCATGTTACCAGCTTTGACTAGATTAGTAGGGTTCTTTCGTTATTATTAATAAGGTTTGTAGATGTATTAGGCAGATTATGATATTTGATAGTTAGGATAACTTTAATATAAATAATTGTTGGGTTGCATTAATATATATTTTAACATTGTGATTTCTCGGCTTCCTTCTTTATCTTGGTTCCAATTTGATGATAATTACTCCATAAGAATGGGAGATTAGCAGTAAGATCTCCTCAGTGAATAGATTTGTTTATTATTTATTAGGGATATAGCCCAGTGACCAGGAATTATATTCGATCCATTACATAAAGTTCCATTTTGACTGTGTCAATAGCTCTGAGGGGCTGGATTTTCATTTATAATTTTTAGTTAGGTAGATATATAAGGTAGAAGTAGGTTAATTTGTAGACTCATAGACTGACATTAAGATTGAACCATGGCTTATAATGGATTGAAGAGTAATGACATTTGTCTTAGGTCGGTGATCATAGAACTCTCATGTTAGATCAATTTCTCATCTTAGCTTAAGCTAAGGGTTAAATAATTTATAAATATGATTAATAACTATGACAGATCATGATCTGTAGACTGTTATTAAAAATAAATAAAAAAATAAAAAAATTAAATTAAATTAAATTAAATTAATTAAAAAAAATTTCAAGGTTTGATCCAAAATATATATGTTTTTATTTTGGTTTTTTATTGAAATTTTTCTTTGTTCTACTAACAATCCTTATTTCTTGAAGTAAGAGTATCTAGACAGGTTTTTTGACATTGGATCTTCTAATTTAGACAGAAGGATACTAATCGGAGACAATTTTCATGGGAATGCCCATGTGATTTTATGTAATTCTTATATAATTTTAGGTAATTCATGTCACTTATGAGATCCGGGGTATGCCCCTATGGAAATGTAATAATATAGGACATTAGTCCCAGGCAAGACTGGAGGTTTTCTTCTTCGTTCTTTCCTACCAGTGCCCATTTGAACGGAGTAACTCTTTGTAGTTTTTTTTTTTTTCTTTATTTAATATATGATCCAAGGCTTTGGTCGTTTATCGATAAAAAAAAAAAATTATATATATATATATATATATATATATATATATATATATATATATATATATATATATATATATATATATATATATATATATATATAAAATCATTTATATACAACTAACAGTTTAATTAGACTTAAAGAATCAATAATGATAACATCTACTTAAACTAAATAAATAATATTTATTTAACTGTTGAAATTAATAAATTATTTATTTATTTTAATTATTTATTTATTTTTAAATAAATAAATCTGAAAATTAAATTATACAAAATAAAAATACACATTGCAATTAGTATTTCTGCATGTCTTTGATCTCTCAAATCATGCAACCATACTATACTTGGTTTTCTATTTTTAGCATATTTGTTTTCACATACAACCCTACTATACTTAGCTTCTGTTTTTAACATATTTGTTTTCACATGCATGTAACACTTAGTTTCTATTTTTAGTATATTTGCTTTCACATGTATGTAACCATATTATACTTAGTTTCTATTTTTAGCATATTTGTTTTCACATGCATGCTTAAGTGTAGTTACAACATGCTTTCTTCTCAATTAATTTTTTTTTTCCCAATAAATTTTGCAATTGAATTATTTTAGATATAAGAGTAATATTTATCTATATTTAGAAAATTTACGATAATCTCATGGTTATAATGACAAATTTACAGTTGAAACCCTAACTATTCAACTTATTATTTTCTTCTAAAATTTCATAATTAAATATTTCATATATTATTTAAAGGGGTTTTAAAAGAATACAGTCATAATAATCTTCTACAATTTTTCCATAATTTTCCTCAGTCAAGTTTTTTTGATTAATAAGTTTTTCTTTTCAAAATTTACAACATAATTCCTTATTCAACAATTGCTAAAGTAAATTAATAAGCATTATGCAAACACTTAAGAAGATATGAAGTAGATAGATCTTTCAATAAAATTCTACAATAGGTTTTCAAACCCTACCTCAAGATCACAGCTAAAATCTGAGATAATATTTAAATGCATGCAAATCCAAACCCTCTAAAACTTTCAACAATTCTTTTGATCCAATTCTAAATTTTGCTTCTCAAAACTTGTGTAATTGCAAAATGAGCTCTAGATAAAGAGTTCTCCCCTAAATTGGGAATTTAATTGTGCAATCACGAGAGGGAACTCACTGATCAATTATTATTTATTACTTTATTACTTTTTACTTTTTCATGCACAACTCTTTTTGATATTTAATTACAAAATATCTTAAATTAAATAATCAACTTTCTCTCTTTCATTAATTTTTGAACCGTTTTTAATAATATATTTATTAATTTAATTAATAATATTATTTAGAGTTTATTATTAAAATAAAACTCTTAAATAATTATCATTAAATTAAATAAATATAACTACGTCACAATTAAAACTATAACTTTATCTTTAAATTTCATTATTTTATATTTTATTTTCCTCTAGTTTATTAACTAGAACAAGCACTAATTAAAGCATAGTTTATTATTTTATTTATTTATTTTTTTGATTCGTAAATGGCCGAAGCTTTGAATGATTCTATTAATCTAAAAAATAAAGATTACATCAGCTTAACTTCGTTCAAACAGGCACTAGTAGGAAAGAATGGAGAAGAAAACCTCTAGTCTCACTTGGGATATAAAGTCCTATATAATTACATCTTAAAGGGGCATACCCCAGTGAGAACATGACCTATCAGATAAAATTTCAAAATTACAACATAGTGAGGGGTATACCCCTGCCAACATAATATCTGTTATGGATATAAATTGTTAATAGAAATATCAAAATTCGTAAAATCTGATGTCCATAACCACCTCTACACGCATAGATCTCTTGACTAAGGCAACCCTCCTTCCATAAAACCTTAAATGATCAACAAGGTTAGTATACAAAATAAACATTCATTAGAAAAACCCACCTATATACATCTGAGCTTTGGATAGTCCTTTGCTAAAAAATGGGTGTTAGTAAACATAAAAAACAGAGTGCTCACAATTTGGAGTTCATCCAAGCCTATGCATTTACACAAAAAAAATTACAAATAGTCTCATGGTGAAATAACTATCAAGCCTAATCCAAATGATGCCGCAGACCCTAACCCCCAGTAGAGATCTCTTACAGTCTACAGAATGAATTCACATTGAATTCGAGTTACACCTAACACCAGTTTCAAATTCATAGCCATAGCTACTTCACCATACCAAGTCAACTAAATAAGGATAAGAAACAAACAATCTTAACATCTCCTCTTTTCCATTCTCAAAATTGATCACCAAGGGAGCCCGATATAGATTTTGTTTTAGGCTATGACTAATAAAGACAATCTAAACTAGAGCCAAACCTGGTCTTATGGAGACACACCCTAATCTGAGATGTTAAACAAGGAATATCATATCTGCCATCAAGCTGAGGATGAGGGACATAAGCTGAAGTTGTGTCCCTCCTCTAGTCAAATACAAAGCCAAGAAAACCCCTAAAATCAAACGGTTACATCTTAATCAAATCTAAAACTTTCTTAGAACTTGTCCTAACAATAGAACATCACTAATTTGAGACAAAATCTTGAAGATATCTAAAGTCCTAATTCTGGCATATGGTAATGATCGAAGAAAAACCTGCAAAGCATGATACTAGCTACTAATAATGAATAGGTAATTTAAACTCGAATTTAAATTATAAACCATTCCAAACATAAAGGAAATAAAGCATTTGTAATTAAAATTTTAAAACAGAGATCCAAACAACCTTAAATCCTAAAGCATTCAAGAAAAGATTAACAAACAAATATTAATATTAAACATATATCTTATATTCAGCCAAGTATCAGTACATATTTATAGAAGAAGGTATAACTGCAAATGTTTACGATACAGAGCTACATACATAGACTGAGCTTACAATATAACAAGTATATATAAGTCATTGTCAAACATTTAATAGCTTGGATTAGCCTATAACCCACCCAAACTATATGTGGTACCTTATCTATCCACTTATAAACCAAACCTTAACTATACTTAAGCAAAACCCAAAAAAAACAATAGAGGCTACACCTTATTTCCAAACCACCATGATGACTTCAGGTATGTTGTTAGGGTTCTCAACATAAAAATTAGGCAAAAATTTGAAACTAGTCTTAGCCCTGCTGGACTTTTACGAATTTGGCATCCAAAATTCTAGGACATCTAGGTTGTCGAAGTTCATTCTCAGTTGTATGTAGGCCTTGGACAGAGTAAGATAGTTCATTAATCAATCCTTGTTATCATCGGCCATGATTCCTTGCCAGTGAAGGAGAAAATGGATGCTGGCCTCCATTTTAGGCCATTCGCGATAAAAGGCCAAGCTCTCCTGAATCACTGGAGATGGATGTTGAAAAGCAGTTTCCAATTCAGGGGCACCCAACGGTAGTTTCATATACTTCTCTAGCAATGGAATCTAGAATTTATCATCAATACTTTTAACGGCTTTCTCCAATCTCTTCCTCCAAGTTGGGATAGATATATTAGAGCAAAGTCTTATTATGGCCTCGGCTTCCACCTTTGCGCTCACCATGCATCCGATGAAGGAGTTGATGATGTCACTGTTGGCCCTCTGAGTAAATTGATAGTCGAAGACCCCTTCTTCGATGGCTCTGCTAATGGTGATTCGTGATATGTCATCCACTGGGTTGAGGATCCTGTTCCATTGCTTTGGTTTCACGTTTCCACAAAATGCCATGGTTCTATTTTTGGATGCATGAAAGAGGCATATGTTTGTTTCCATGTTTATGAAATGAGGTGAATAGATGACAGTGTGAACAAGAGATCCCAAATAAAGACAAAAGAAGCCTCTAGAAAGGGCTTAGCGGTGATGTCATCTAATGATATAACCTATTCTAGCTCAACATTATCTTTTCTTGGCTTCAATATGATGGCAACTTCACTGAAGTGATCGACACCAACAATGCACTTAAAGGCTAATGGAGGATCATCCCAATTCATGATGGGGAATAAACTCTACTAGCAGACCCTTGCATCAAATGAGATGCTGTGAAAACCATAACAAATCACGACATACCACGTGGAAGTGAATCAAGAAGATTGATATTACTAAGATAGACATAACACGAGAGGGAGAGGTGAGACACACACACACACACACACATCTTTATATATATATATATATATATATATATATATATATATATATATATATATATATATATATATATATATATATGTTCTATTTATATAAAATTATTTACACACACACACATACACACATATATGTGTGTGTGTGTGTGTGGGAGAAACAAAAGTGAGCTTTGATATATAAAGATGAGTAAAAATGAAACTAAGAAAATACTTGAAGAAGAAAGAAAGCTAAAAGGATAGGGTGCAAACTAGAATACGAAAACCAAATCATTCTGGCAAAGGCGGATGATCCTTAATGATTAAAGAATTGGCCCCATTTGCCCCCAAATTTGCTAAACTATCCGCTATCTAATTGCCTTCCCTATATATATGACAGATCCTGCAATCTGCTAACTTATCTAGAAGAGCAAGGACCTCTTCTAGATTGGAGTTGAGTACCCAATTGGGGGTTGATTATTTTTTAATCACATTTAATATGATTTGTGAATCTCCCTTTATAATAACTTTGGTTAATTTCAAATTGTGGCACAATTGAAGTCCTTATTTCAAAGCTTCTAATTCCACAAGACTATTAGAAGTAGGTTGAATAGACATAGCTTTTTTGGCTATCCAGTGAACATCCTCATCATTAATGATGCATCCAATGCTGACCGTACTAGGATTGCCTCGGGCAGCATCGTCAAAGTTCAATTTAGCCCACCCATTTGGGGGAGGGACCCATCTACAGTTAGCTCTAGCCTCCTTACTATTCTTTAGATAAAAAAGAAGGGGGTTGATCAATTTAAACCAATTCTTCTTCATTTGCTCATCCCATACGAAAAAGGAGCCTTCCTCTTTTCGAGTGTTTCTGAGATGCGAGTTAGTAGTTTCAACAATACTAGCTTCAATTTTTATAATTAATTCTTCATGTTCCAATTCTTGGTTATGGAAGATACACCAATTTCTTTCCTTCCAAATTTCCCATATCAGAATGAAAGGACAAATGTTCCATAGTTTATTGCAAACACCCTTGACCTGGCTAGTGGCCCATCCCTTGAGCAGTTTAGGCAAAGAATTCGGGAACAGTGTTGACCATCCCAACATACTCCTAAGCCATTCCCAACATTTATGAGAAAAGGGATAGCTGAATAGGATGTGATCAGAGTCTTCACTATTTTGCTTACATAAGACACATCTAGATGGACCTTGTAAACCAAACTTCCTCAACCTATCCATGGTTAGAATTTTGTTTTGGAATGCTAGCCATAAGAAAAATCTTGCTTTAGGAAGACATGAACAGTCCCAACATAGCTTGAGTGGAATATGCACATTATCCCATCTATGAGAGGCTAAAATGGTCCTATATCCATTTTTCACGCTATAATTACCATCATTAGAGGTTGCCCATATAAGTTCATCTTTCTTCTTAGATTGCCTAATCCTTCTGTCTTCTAACAACTTTTCATAGATTTTAAGTGATTCGACATCCACATCCAAGCCCTCCAAAGATTTCCACACCCATTTTGGGTTACCATCTTCATAAACCATGGTCTTGTAGTCCCGAACTTTGATTCCCCATAGAGAAATTAATTTGTCTTTGAGATTCTTAATTATGTAACTAAGATGCAAAGGAGGGTGACCATCCCATGAGTCTTCCCAGAACAAGGCCTCATCGCCCTTACCTACAGCCCAAGTCAAGTACTTTGAGATTAAATGTCGACATTGTAGCATAAAGTTCCAACATTCTGACCCTTTTGGAGGGTGTTCCATCCTAAAAATAGATAGAGGATCCTCCTTATTTAGGTATTTGTTGTATATTATTTTGGCCCATTTGTGATCTCTATCCTTATAGAGACGCCAAATGAGTTTTTCCCCTGGTGCTTCATTTGGCCATTGTAGATTCTTGATCACTAAACCACCCAAGTCCTCAGGTTTGAAGATTTTCTCCCATTTAATGAGTGCCATTTTTTTGTCCTCTTCACAATCTTTCCAAAGAAAATTTTGCATTTTGGATTCAAATTTAAGGAGGTTCTATTTGGACAATGGCAAGCAAGATAATGGGAAGGTCGAAATGGATGATAATACTAATATGATCTTAGTACATTTTCCAGCCTTTGTTAACCATCTATCCTTCCAACAGTCAAGTTTGGCATCCATTTTTTCAAAAGTATTACACCACACCTTGCTAGATTTCATCCCTTTTTCTAGGGCAATTCCTAGATACTTGTAGGGGAATCGACCTTTTTTGTAGCCCATGATTTTGCAGATCTATTGTTCTAGTGTTGGTTTTGTATTCATAAAGTAAATATCTAAAAAAAGCTCATTAACTTCTTGACCAAAAGCTTCCATATATGCTTTGATAATGGATTTTAGACCCAGAGCCTCATCTATCCTACTTTTGCCTGGCAGTATGGTGTCATCAACATATTGTTGGTGAGTGATGTTGGGCATATTTTTGGTGACCGAAATACTTGATATTTTTTGCCTATTATATGCACTGGTCAGTGCTCTTGCAAATGCTTCAGCCATGATGATGTAAAGGGAGGGGGATAATGGGTCTCCCTATCTAATGCCTCTAGATATATCAAAGTAGCCTTCTGGTGTTCCATTAATGAGAATTGAGATTTTGGCAATAGCTATGAATTTGTAAATAAGGTTGATGAGAGAAGCTAAAAGCTTCCAAAACCTTACAGAGAAATCTCCAATCAACCATATCATATTCTTTTTGAATATCCAATTTCATGAACATACATGGCTCTTTGTTCATACATGTTGAATGGATTGTCTCTTGAATGGTAATAATACCATCTAAAATAGATCTGCCTTGCATGAAGCCCGTTTGTTCTTCTGATATAATTTTAGGAAGTATATCCTTTAACCTATTAGCTAGAATTTTAGAGAAAAATTTATACATCGTATTGCATAATGCAATGGGTTTGAAGTCTCCTAGGGTTTCAAGTTTTGACTTTTTGGGAATCAAGGTTAGGAACAAATGATTGATCTTCGATAAAAGAGCACCTCCATTTCTAGACACTTCAATTTCTTTCCAAAGGTCTGCGCCTATGATATCCCAACATTTTTGATAAAAGAAGGCTTGAAAGCCATCTGGTCCCAAGGATTTATCCGGATTCATTTCAAACACCACCTTTTTGACTTCTTCCAAAGAAATAGGTTTGTTTAGAACCTTATTATCTTCCAATGTGACAATTTTAGGAATCACTTTAAGTAGATTAGCTTGTGCTGATCTATTAGACCCTTCATAATTGTTTAAAGTATTTTGAAAGTATTTAACGAAGGTGTCTACAATTTCACTCGGTTTATCTGTCATAATGCCCAAATGATTCTTAATAGAAGTTATTCTACTCTTTGATCTATTATATAAGGTGGAGTTATGGAAGTATTTCATGTTTCGGTCTCCTTCATCTAACCATTTTTCTCTAGATTTTTGTCTCCAGAAAATTTCCTCTTTGGTTAGAATATCCTCTTGCCTTGCTAATAAATCTTTTTCTCGCATATAGCTGGCATTGTCCATCCCTTTCTTAATCACTTATGAGTTTAAATCCTTTAATTATTTTTCTATATCTAATTTTTCTTTAAAAATATTATTGAAGTGCTCCTTATTCCATTTGAGGATTCATTCCTTGAGCATCCTCATTTTGGCAACAAATACGAACATCTTAGATCCTTCAAATTGTCCTGAGCCCACCATTATTTGATGTTATCAATAAAGTCAGAATCTAAGAACCACATTTTCTCACATTTAAATGGATTCCTAGCAGGTTTATGTGGTTCTAAAAATTTGAATCTAACCGAAAAGTGATTAGACCCAACGACAGGTAGCATGGAAGAGTGAAAATTCAGGTTATTAGCATCAAGGTCCCCTTTTATCATGAACCAACTATGCATGCAAAATCTTGTCTCCTATTGTTCCATGTATAAATACCAATACTAATTGGTATATCTATCAGGCTATGAGAATTACACCATACCTTGAAGTCCTTAGAAGCTTGTGATAATTGTTGATTACCACCTATTTTTTGATTAATATCTATAATTGTGTTAAAGTCTCCTCCTAATAAGAACATATTGTCTTTAAAATTATTCATAAAAGAGCCAATTTCTTCCCAAACTAATTTTTTACTGAGGTTGGTAATGGGCCCATATTAATGAGGATGAATTTGAGATCAGATTTTAGGCTCTAAACCCAGCCACTCATCTAGTTGTTACTTATATTAATGATATTCATATCTACCTTCCTGGGGTTCTAGAGGATCCCTAAACCCCTTGAAGCCCTTGTTGATTCTTGAAATACTAAATTCCATAAACCTAACATTTTATCTAATTTAGGAATTTCTAACTTATTTAGTTTAGTTTCCTGAATGAGAACAATATCAGAATCAAAGGATTTGAGGTTATGTTTTAATAACCTGTTTTTGCTAGTGGGGTTAAGGCCCCTAGCATTCCATGTCGTGATCTTCATGCCTCCTTGGGAAGGCACTTCCCTTTGCCAAGATTAAAAATTTGGTCAATCTTTTGTTGTTCTGTGTTGTGCTCGTCTGCTTCTCTGAGTTCTTTTAGTGATCTTCTACCTCTTTTGCCTCTCGTTTTGCCATAGATAGGAGATTTAAGCCCTTCTTTGTTCATGTGAATCCCTAGCTAATCTAGATTAGCTTCTACTATCTTAGCTGCGCAAATTTTTTCTTTAGGGCTCCTTTCTATTTCTTCCTATACTAGTTCTTTAAGTAGCTGATACATAAGGCCATAATGATTCTGTTAGTCTACATTTGATGCCACTTTGTTGTTTTTGCTGATATCTTTGTCCTTTTTCTCCTACACAGATCCTTGCTCTTTCATCTAAGATTGGCTCAGATTATTATCCTCCTTTTCAATATTTAATAAGTCTTTCCTAAGGTCTTCATATGTGTAGTTACTCGCTCCTAATTTGAGGATTTCTTGAATTAATTCCTCTTTTTGTGCATCCGTGCTTTTATCAATATTTTCAACACAAAAAACCTAAACCAGCTAGTCGGTAAGATGGTTCAAACTGTCTTCTTCCTATTTTGATATGCTCAATTCCCCCATTGCTGGATCGTAGATACTATCCTTATTCAAAAAATCCTGAAGTTCTTTTAATGGTACCTTATCTATTGTTCTTGTGTTCATATCCCTGCTCCAATGGCTACTGCTAGGAGTGAATGGAGAGCTCTTTGAAGTAGTTGGTGTTTGCCAAAACTTGTATAGCTTTCTAGATGCCGTAGATGGTGTTTTGTTTGCCATATCTTGAACCTGAATATGCTCCAATTCACTTGTTTCCTTCTATATTTTAGAATCCTCTACAATTTTCTCTTCAAAGTTGAATAGCAAATGATTCTCAATCTCCTCTATATTACTCCCTTTATTATCCCTTTTGGTTTTTGTTTATTTGCTACTTGAGATCTTTTCCTGCTCAACACCTTTATTTGCAAGATTTGAGATAGGTATAGGGTGCTTTTCCTTAGGTGCATGCTTTGTCTTTTTCAACTTTGCCAACTCCGAGGTTCCATTTTCTTTTTCTTTATTTATTTCCTACTGCTGAGAAGGCAAAGGCTCTCTATTTCCACTCTTGAGTCCTTGTTGCTTTTAGATGTTTTCCTTTCCCTTTTTGCCTTCTATTTTTGAGGGACTGGCCATCATTTACTGGATCCATTTTTTCCTTTTGATCAACCACTATTATTGATTTAAGCCTTCCTTTGTCTATTGGAGGATCCTCTATCCTTCTGATGCTTGTCTCTTTTGTGTGAAGTAGCTCTATCTGGAATACATACTTCTCTGAGAATTTGTAGGAAGATGCTGCTCTATATATTTCTAGTTCCTTTTTTTCTTCATTATTCTCATCCAAGGAAACTTACTTTTGAAATCAGAAGTGAGTGGGAGGGTTTTGAATCTAATTTTTCTGATATCATCTAAGTTTAATATTTCAGATATTTTGCCCTCATAGATGTGAAAGTTAAGATCATATGAGGCTTTGTTACTAATTACTTTCTTTTGAATCTTTGTTGGATGATTGAATTTGGTTTTGATAAGCAATTTAACATTATTGTAGCAATGATAAGAAGAATCAATACCTATGATTTCCCCCAAATCCAATCCTATAGACTTAAGAATATCTAATTGAAGCAGCTCCGGAGGAAGAGAAGGCATATTAAACCATGTAGGAATCTTACATTCTAACTTTTATGTGCAAAAATCATGAGACCATTCAATGAATTTGACAATATGCCCATTAAAAAAACACTCAGAGGCTGAAATGAATTCTTTCTTAATAGATTCTTCCTCACATTGTAAGTAAAGAATCCTATCAGAGTAGTGAAAGATACTTACCTATTCCTCGCAGTTTTCTTCAAGCCAATTAGATAGAAGAGGGAAATCTCTCAGGGGGCCATTCCAAATCATGAAGATTCCTCCTTTTTGGCACTCAATCCAGGTCTCTTCGACTTCTTTAATGGTAATCTTAATGGGTTTATCTGTGAGTTTAACCAGGGAAATCAAACCAGATGGAACTTTAGGGTTTGGTGGGGGGGTGATAATTGAAGATGCTTGTTGGCGATGCAAGAAGTCAGGGATTTCAAATCAGATGGAGACTGACTCCTTGAATGTCCTCACCAGGGCGTTGTGATAAGAGCATGACAATTTGACATGGGGGAAGGCTTGTGTAGATAAGGATGCGCGTACTTGGTTAAATTAAATATCCTAAATTGGTTGTCTAAATGTTCAATCGTAAAGAAAGATTGGTGAATGTGGGTACCTAGTAGGTTTGAGTACGTGGGAAGAATTTTGGGTGTGGCTTCTTGGCAACTATTTCTCTTCCATTGCGTTCGAATCCCATCTTCCATCGATGACTGTGGAGATCACCTTCGGGTTTTTCCAAAATAGTGAATCTATTTGCAGTTTCTATTGCAAATCTAGCATTATGCGGATCTTAGACTACCATGGGGAACCATCTTCAGCCTTTATTAGTATATTTATTCTACCATAGATTGTCATTTGAGAGCGAATGACTAGGGTTTTTCTTTCTCTTTTTTTGATGAAAAGTTTGCCCTGCATTTTTCATTGGTCTGTAGAAGTTTGACATTTTTGCTTTTTTGAGCAGAGCGATTAATGGTTATTATTTAAATTACTAATAATAATCAAAGCTCATTGTTTAAATGCAACTCTAATTTAATTATTATTAAATAAATAATTATAATAAAGCAATATTAAATCTTTAATATTTTTATTCTCTTTTTGTCTAACTTCTTAAATTAAATCTTTTAAACTGAAGTAAATATTTAATTAATTAATAATCAATTAAATATCATCATATTCTAATTTCTCTTTAACCAATTTTCTAAATGTAGACTTCTAAATTTAGATTGATACTTTTAAATTAAAACACATATTTAATTAGTTTTTTAATTAATTAAATTTTCTCATGCTTTAATATTTTCTTTTTAATCAAATAATATTTAATAATTCTCAATATTATATGATTATCTCAAATATTATAATTAAATTATTTACCAAATAAATCACATAGCGAAATCCACATAAAAGCAACATTACCAAAACAGACCAAAACTCAAAATCAAACAACACAAACAAGGATAAACTCATGGGTTTAAAAAGGGTGGGAAGTCAAATACATGTCCTCCTTCTGAGGACAAGTAATTAGGCTATGGCTGAGATTGGACCTGAACATTATCTCCCTATTCTTACTATTGAGTTATTGTGATAGGGCATGCTCATCCTAGCAATTTAGGAAAGTCGATGTCAAGTACCTACATTCTGCATAAAAGATGAGCATGTACATGTATTTAAATATATCTAATTAAACAAGCAATGGAAGGGAGTGGTACATCGTGTAGATCCCAACTAGCAGGTGACGGCAACTCCCTCCCTTAACTGCATCAAACATGACAAACATAAAGATAAAACATACACATGCAAGTATAGGTAAGTGCCATAATAATTATAAGTCAAACATCAAATGCTCAGATAAAATAATGCATCATTATGAATATGAAGTAATCATCATTAAAGCATCATCTGACATTGCTATGAAAGAAATCACATTTATTAACTACGAATTATTAAAGCATTATTAATGCACTAGTAACCATAATCATTAGACAACATATGAAATATAGTCAACCAAGTAATCATCATTGATATATCTATAGTCCAAATTATGAAATAATATCCTTGAAACTAACACATCTATGAAAATAGGCATAAAAGAGTTTGGTAAATATAATGGAAAAGAAAACTATGGGTGGGCACTACAAACTAAGTGACAACAACATATACACTAAATGTCAAGTGTCAAAAATAGTAAGTGTCGAGCAATACAAAATTTACATTCAAGTCAAGAATGATGCAAACTTTGAGGTAAACTATTTTCAAGCTGACATGGACGTGATATTTAATACTTGTAGAGTTTTTTACAGAGAGTTTTATGCATTTTATGATGTGGATCATAGATCCCTATGTTGTGTGATGAACAAATTAGATGGAGAGGCAAAATAATGAAGCATCTATAAAACTATTTATGGATTCTTTAAATAGGGTAGAACTTGACCTATTTTGATATAGATGATATAATATTGTATGGTAAAGTTTCAAAGGAGCAAGAAAGCTATTCATATAATTCAAGTGTGAATGTGTGAACACTGCAGAAGAGAAAAAGTGTTATATTATTCCATAACAGAGAAAGTGACCTAGTTAGAGTAGTTAAGGGGTAGCAAAGCTTTATTAGATCAAAAAGAGGATCACTTTGCAAAGGGGAGACCCAAAATCAACTTGTAGAGTAAACCAAGGATCAGGTACTAAATTAGTTCCAATTACAGGTAGCCAAAAATAGCATGAGGTCATAGTTGATTTCTATTCAAACAAAGTTGATGCCTCATTTGGAGGTCATAGAAAGAGAAGCCAAAATAACCCAAGATCTTATCAATGAAGATCATAATCTTTTAGTGGATGATAGTTTAATTGATTTGGCAACTAGGTTAGAGTTGCAAAATCACACTATGGAATCATCAAAGAATATTTGGGGTCATGCACTTGCTATAATCACCTAAATTCATAAACCTTATATGGTTCAATTCCAACAGCATCCATAAGTGACAAAAACAAGGGGGAATGAAATGATGATTACATGTCTTCAATGGAGAAAATATGAATAGAATAAAGGGGAATGTAATAGAGTTTAGAAGATAATCAGAGTTAAGAGTTCAGAATGTAGAAGACAATTAGGGTACCCATTCAATCCCAATAGCATCCATAAGTGACAAAAATAAGGGGGAATGAAATGATGATTACATGTCTTCAATGGAGAAAAGATGAATAGAATAAAGGGGAATGTAATAGAGTTTAGAAGATAATCAGAGTTGAGAGTTCAAAATGTAGAAGACAATTCGGGTATGACACTGAAGCAATCAAACTACTTAGAGTCATGTGTATATATATTTTTCATTAGTTTATTTAGCATAAGTCAACATTTTTGAAGTTCTATTTTTGAACTAAGTCATAGACTTAGGGGGAGAAGTCATGTTAGCATTGTAACGATGTAATCAAGGCAAAGTGTTTTTCCCACTAATGTCAAAGGGGGAGATTTTTTATATCTCTAACTGTTGTTTTCTATTAGTGTCAAACACTTAGTCATTTACTAGGCAGAGTCAGACAATCATCACTGTGACTGAGCTACTTTGCATAGGTCGAGTCATGAGAAAGAATTATATATAAAATTGTATATACCGAGCTCTATAGGAGCACAAGTATATGTTCACCAAGTATTTTTAATGGAAATCGAGTATAATGTTAACCAGGCAGTTTAAGTATGTTGAAGTCGAGTTATAAAGAAGGTACCAAGGATAATAGAAATTGAGTGACAACAATATATACAGTGAATGTTGAGTGTCAAAAATAGTAAGTGTCGAGCAGCACATAATTTACATTCAAATTAGGAATGATGCAAACTTTGAGGTAAACCATTTTCAAGCTGACATGGATGTGATATTGATACTTGTAGAGTTTGTTACAAATAGTTTTATGCATTTTATGATGTGGATCATAGATCCCTATGTTCTATGATGAACAAATAAGATGGAGAGGAAAAACAAGGAAGCATCTATAAAACTCTTTATGGAATCTTTAAATAGGGCTAAACTTGACCTATTTTGATATAGATGACATAGTATGGTATGGTAAAGCTACGAAGGAGGGAATAAGCTATTCATATGATTCAAGTGTGAATGTGTGAACATTACAAAAGAGGCAAAGTGTTGTGTTATTCCATAATAGAGCAAGCGACCTAGTCAGAGCAGTTGAGGAATAGAAAAGCTTTATCATATTAAAAAAAGGATCATTTTGCAAAGAGGAGACCCAAAATTAACTTACAGAGCAATTAAGGGTCAGACACTAAATTAGTTCCAATTATAGGCAGGTGAAAGAAGCATGAGGTCATAGTTGATCTCTATTCAAACAAAGTTGTTACCTCATTTGGAGGTCATGCAAAGAGAATTCAAAACAACCCAAGATCTTATAAATAAAAATCATAATCTTTTAGTGGCTGACAATTTAATTGATTTGGCAGCTAGGTTATAGTTGCAAAATCACACTATGGAATCATAAAAGACCATTTGGGATTGTGCACTTGCTATGATCACCCAAATTCATAAACCTTTTATTGAAAAATATGGTTTAATTCCACCCATTTAACCCCAGTAGCAACCATAAGTGACAGAAATAAGGGAGAATGTAATGATGATTACATATCTTGAATGGAGAAAAGATGAATATAACAAAGGGTAATGTAATAGAGTTCAGAAGATAACCAGAGTTCAGAGTTCAAAATGCAGAAGACAATCAGGGTATGACACTAAAGCAATCAAACTACTTAGAGTCTTGTATATATATATATATATATAGTTCATTTGTTTATTCAACATAAGTTGAAGTTTTTGAAGTTCTATTTTTGAACTAAGTCATAGGCTTAGGGGGAGTACTCATATTAGCATTGTAACGATGTAATCATGACAAAGTGTCTTTGCCACTAATGTCAAAGGAGGAGATTGTTGATCTGTCTAACTATTGTTGTCTATTAGTGTCAAACACTTAGTCATTTATTAGGTAGAGTCAGTCGATCATCATTGTGACTAAGGTACTGTATATAGGTTGAGTCATGAGAAAGGCTTGTATATAAACTTGTATATATTAAGCTCTATAGGAGTCAAGCAAGTATATGGTCACCAAGTATTTTCAATGTAAGTCGAGTATAATGTTAACTGAGTAGTTTAAGTACGTTGAAGTTGAGTTATATAGAAGGTACCAAACATAATTGAAGACGAATGATAACAACATATATAGTGAATGCTGAGTGTTAGAAATAGTAAGTGTCAAGCAATGTAGAATTTACATTCAATTCAAGAATGATCCAAACTTTGAGATAAACCATTTTCAAGCTAACATGAATGTGATATTTGATACTTGTAGACTTTGTTACAAAGAGTTTTACTTGCTTTATGATGTGGATCACAGATCCTTGTTTTTTGTGATGAATGAATCAGATGGAGAGACAAAATAAGGAAGCATCCAAAAAACTCTTTATGGAATCTTTAAATAGGGAAAAAATTGATCTACTTTGATATAAATTATAGAGTATGGTACGGTAAAGATATGAAAGAGAGAACAAGTTATTCATATGATTCAAGTGTGAATGTGTGAACATTGTAGAAGAGGAAAAGTTTTCTATTATTATAGAATAGAGAAAGTGACCTAGTCAAAGTAGTTAGGGGGTAACAAAGCTTTATCAGATCAAAAAGAGGATCAGTTTGCAAAGAGGAGACCTAGAATCAGCTTAGAGAGAAAATTGAGGGTCAAGTATTGAATCAATTCTAGTTACAGGTAACTGAAAGCGGCATGAGGTCGTAATTGATCTCTATTCAAAGAAAGTCGATACCTCATTTGGAGGTCATGCAGAGAGAAGTCAAAACAACCCAAGCTCTTACAAATCAAGATAATAATCTTTTAGTGGGTGACAATATAATTGATTTGGCAGTTAGGTTACAGTAGTAATATCACACTAAGGAGTCAACAAAGACCATTTGGGATCATGCATTTGCTATGATCACCCAAATTCATAAACCTTTTATTGAAAAATATGGTTTGATTCCACCCATTCAACCCCAACAACAACCATAAGTGTGACAAAAACAAGTGGGAATGTAATGATGATTACATATCTTGAATGGAGAAAAGATGAACAAAACAAAGGGGAATTTAATAGAGTTCAGAAGATAATCAGAGTTAAGAGTTCAGAATGCAAAAGACAATTAGGGTATGACATTGAAGAAATCAGACTACTTAGAGTCTTGTGTATATATATTGCTCATTTGTTTATTCAGCATGAGTCAAAGTTTTTGAAGTTCTATTTTTGAACTAAGTCCATAGGCTTAGGGGGAGTACTCATATTAGCATTGTAATGATGTAATCATGACAAAGTATTTTTGCACTAATGTCAAAGAGGGAGATTATTGATCTCTTTAACTATTGTTGTCTATTAGTGTCAAACACTTAGTCATTTACTAGGCAGAGTCAGACAGTCATCACTATGAATGAGCTACTCTATATAGGTTGAGTCATGAGAAAGACTTATATATAAGTTTGTATATACTAAGCTCCATAGGAGCCGAGAAAGTATATGGTTGCCATGTAGTTTCAATGTAAGTTGAGTATAATGTTAATCAAATAGTTTAAGTATGTTGAAGCTGAGTTATATAGAAGGTACTAAGCATAATAGAAATTGCATGACAACAACATATATAATGAATGTTGAGTGTTAGAAAAAGTAAGTGTTGAGAAACATAGGATTTTCATTCAAGTTAGGAATAATACAAAGTTTGAGGTAAATCATTTTCAAGCTGATAGAGACGTGATATTTAATACTTGTAGAGTTTGTTACGAAGAGGTTTACGCATTTTATGACATGGACCATAGATCCCTATGTTTTGTGATGAATGAACCATATGGAGAGGCAGAACAAGGAAGCATCTAGAAAACTCCGTATGGAATCTTTAAATAGGGAAGAACTTGACCTATTTTGATATAGATGACAGAGTATGGTATGGTAAAGACATAAAAGAGCGAACAAGTTGTTCATACAATTCAAGTGTGAATGTGTGAACATTGTAGAAAAGGCAAAGTGTTCTGTTATTCTAGAATAGAGCAAGCGACCTAGTTAGAGAAGTTAAGGGGCAACATGTTAGTTTGTGGTGATTGATCAAGGAAGTCTTATACATACTTCATAATTCTTTGAAAAAAATTGGGCCCTATTTTATTAGGAAGTTATGGCCAACATGTTATAATTAATTATAACCCTAAAGCAAAAAAAAATTTGTGTAAAAAGGGGCTTAAGGGTAGCGATTTCATAATGTGTGATGCAAAAATTGCTTTTTGTGGTGGTATTGAGCTGTAAGAGATTATAGATTGTAATCAGGCTGTAATCATTGGATCATAATAATATTAGACTTGTTGTTTGGTGGATGTAGCCTAGGGATTGGGTGAACCACATTAAATCTTGGTGTCTTGTGTTCTCTTCTGTGCGATTTATTAGTTTATGATGTTTTTTACATTTGTATGTAATTATTATTTCTGTTTGTAATCCTAACAAGCGGTATTAGAGCTAGGTTATTTTTCAATTATCCTCTACAGGAAAGTCTCACAATTGAGTGGGAGCGATGATAGACAAGGGTAAGCTAAAGGTGGAGAAGTTCAATGGGAAAAACTTTCAGTTATGGAAGATGCAAATAGAGGACTATCTTTATGAGAAGGATTTATGGAAAGCATTGGAAGGAAAAGCCAAGAAACAAGGACTATGATAGATGAGGACTGGGAGATTTTAGATAGAAAGGCACTTGGAAGTATCGATTATGCCTGGCACCATTGGTGACAATTAACATTACAAAAGTGAAGATGACGGAAGAGTTGATTGAAACCCTAACGAAATTGTATGAAAATCCCTCCACTTCAAACAAGGTATTTCTCATGAAGCATTTATTTAATATGAAGATGGTAGAAGCTGGATCTATTGTAGTTCATTTAAATGAGTTTATTACTGTTGCTAGAATTCTTTAGAACAACTGAGAGGGGGGGGGTGGGGGGGGGGGGGGGGGTGAATCAGTTATCCAAGGTCTAAATGCCCTAATAATACTTTTTCTCTAATTATAGTGAGCCCATAAACTTTTCATCCATCCAAGCTTAAATCAATCATCTTAGCAAGTTATAATAAATCAACATACAAAAATAAAACATGCAAGATCAACACATGACACAGTGATTTACGTGGAAACCCAATTTGGGAAAAACCATCAGTAACATGCTACTTAATTCTCACTCTTCTAAAGTGATGCCCTGTTAAAAGCCTGCCCTGTTAAAGGCTTACAACACACTGTTAAATGTGACCTTGTTAGAGGATTTCATCATACTGTTAGGAATGGGCCCGGTCAAAGGACTTTAGAACATTCACTTGGAATGTCACCCTATTAAAGGATTTATAACATGGCTATTAAACCAACCTAAGTCCATAGGATTTAAACTAACTGTTATAGTTGCTAGAGAGTAACAATAATGGCTTTTTGATATGATACAACTTACAACATATTTTGCAGATTACAGATCACACTTTAGCTCAATCCTTTGCTTGGCTTTTAATCACTTCAGCTCTAATAGCTTGTCATCTCAAGCTTCGTCTCCTTGAGTCTTCTTACTCATCATACCAATGCAACCATATCTATGGTCATCTATTGGAGTAGAGTAACTGTGCTCTGTTATTCCTTAGCACCTCCTTCAGCACTTTATGCTTTCATGGTTGACCTTCTTGACTTTTGCTTCATAGCCTTATGACTCCTTAAATAGAAATCTGGATTGTCTTTCCTGCTCGATTCTCCCTCTCCAATTTTAGGGTTTCAGGTAGATTAGGTAGGATACAATGTATCTACCCAATATCTTGCTCTTATCTAGAAACTTCATCTAGAGTTCAGTTGTATTCTCCAAAAATGTTTTACATGGTGTTTTGTGCCACTAGCTCACCATTCTTATCTTTTATTTGATTCACAGAATTCTAGATAACAACCTTGTCGACTTAGATTTGGCAAATCTTCGATCTTTGAAATGATGCAGCAACTCAACATTATTGGTTTATTGATGCTCGACACCTCTGTGTTACTCGGCACTTGTATCTGCTTGGCACTTGATCTTCGCTCGGCATTTGATCTTTACTCGGCACCTAAAGATCACTCGGTATCTAAAGATCACTCAGCATCTGTTCTTTACTCGGCATCTAAAGATTACTCAGCACTTGATATTCACTCGGCATCTACTGAAGTTGAACTTGCTCGGCTTTAATTAAGAATTTTTTCGACACTAACTAGCTTGCTCAGCTCTCTCTCTCTAATGAACTTAGTTAGGATTTACAAATGACTTAGCTAAAATCTTACATCTTTGATGTATTTTGGTGTGTCCATTCTCCGTGTCTTAGAATATGTAATCAATACACTTATTTCATCAATGGCTTAGCTGATCCTTGTACTTCATTACAACATCATAACTTCAACCTTTCTCTAGGTGTTCTAGTTACATCTTATTGATTGCCTCCTCCTTGTCAATCAACCAATTGATAGTATTTGGACCACTAAAGCAATTGTCATTCCTGCAAGTAGCAAGTTTGACATTAATGACAAAACAATGATCGAGAACATTCTTTACTAGTTCCATTAATTTTTATGTATGATCTTTTTAATCATTTCCAACAACTATTAATAGTCAGTTATCTTTCGTAGGTACTATTTCTTATGAAGAAATTAGGGCTCCCTTGATTTTGTGTTCTTTGCTTGAAAGCTATAATGGTTTGGTAATGGTTGTGAATAATTTTGTTTCTAGATCTCATACCCTAAAATTTGATGATGTGATTAGTGTTAATCTGAGTGAGGAAAATTGTAGGAAAACCTAAGGTGGATCTACATCAGGAAGTTCTTTCAACACACAAAGCAAAGGTAGAACGATTGAGAGAGGAAACAATTCTGGAAACCATGGGAAATCAAGAGGAAAGTCAAAGGGAAAGAGATCTCAATCCAAAGGACCAAGAGATTACTGGTACTATGGTAAACTAGGGCATAAGAAGAAAGATTGTTCGACTTGAAAGAACGATGAGGGAGATAAACCAGAAGGAAACAAGGAGGGAAATATTGTAAGTAACAAATTCTTTCTTTAGAAAGTGTTGATTATTCATGGGTTTTAGATTCTAGTGCTTCATTTCATGCTACACCTCATAGAGGTTATTTCATTGATTATGTCCAAGGAGATTTTGGGCTTGTTTATTTGGGTGATAATGAACCCTATCAGATTGTTGGAAAAGGAAAAGTTAAGATTAAGTTGTAGAATGTGAATCATTGGCTACTACATGAGGTAAGACATGTTCCAAGTCTAAGGAGGAATTTAATTTCAGTAAGGCATCTTGGTGATAAGGGTTGTATAGTTATTTTTAATGATAAAAATTGGAAGGTTTCAAAAGGTTCCCTTTTAGTAGCAAAAGGTGTGAAAGTAAGAAACTTATATCTTTGTACAAGTCATATTGTTCCTTCTACTTTGATTATTTCACAAAAAAATGAATGTTTAGCAAAAAGTTGAGTGGGGAGAACAAACAATTATTATAGATTCTAATACAACACTATGACACAACAGACTTGGACACATGAGTGAGAAAGGTATGAAATTAATTCATTCAAAAAAAGTTACCAGGTCTAAAATGTGTTAACATGGATTTTTGTGAAAGTTGTGTGTATGAGAAAAAAAAGAGAGTAACCTTTGTGAAGAGTGGGAAGGAAAAGAAAAGTAAGAGATTAGAGCTTGTGCATATAGATGTATGGGGACTAGCTTAGGTATCTTCCCTTAGTGGCTCTCATTATTATGTTACATTTGTGGATGATGCAACTAGAAAACTATGTTTATTTCCTTAGACAAAAATCTGATATATTTTAAACTTTTAAGAAATGGAAGTGCTTGGTTGAAAATGAGACTAATAAGAAATTAAAATGTCTGAAATTTGATAATAGTAGTGAGCATTACAGTCATGAATTTGAAGATTATTTCTCCACTAATGGTATTCATAGATAGAAAACTATTTCAAGGACTCCACAAGAAAATAGAGTGGCCGAATGCATGAATAGGACTATAATGGAGCATATAAGGACCATGAGGTTGCATGCAGGGTTTCCCTTAAACATGTGGTTAGAGGCTATCAATACTGTTGTATATTTGTTTAGTAGAGGTCTCTCTACTCCTTTGGGTTGTGGTATTCCAAAGGAAGCATGGACTGGTAAGAAGGTGAGTTATTCTTTTCTCAAAACCTTTGGTTGTGAAGCATTCACACATATAGATTTTGAAAATAGAACCAAGCTGAAAGCTAATTCAAAGAAATGTGTATTTTTTGGATATGACATTGATGAATTTAGTTATAGGCTTTGGGATTTTGAAAATCATAAAATTGTAAGAAGCAGGGATGTCATATTCAATGAGAAAGTGTTGTACAAAAATCTGTTGTAGCAACATGAAAATTAAGAAAATGATTATGTAGTGTTGGATGATACTCCAAAAGATTATGTTTTAGCAATTTCTCATGATCTGCAACAAAAACAACAACAAATACCACATACCATAGTGAATGTTAGACTGTCAACAAGGCTAAGTAGACCTCCAAAAAATATTTTCTCCTTCTTTGTACTCTAGTTTACTAACAGATGTTGGTGAACCTAAATGTTATGATGAAGCTACACAGGTGGATACTAAGACTGAGTGGGAGTCAACAATGGCAGGTAAAATGGACTACTTGCTAAAAACTAAGACTTGGGATTTATGCAAGTTGCTTGTAGGTAAATGGGAATTACACAATAAATGGGTTTATAGGTTCAAAGAAGAGGATGGAGGTAAGAAAGAATTTAAAGCTAGGCTAATTATAAAAGGATTTTCATAGAAAAAGGGCATTTATTTGGATGAGATATTCTCTCTTGTTGTAAAAATAACTTGTATTCACATTGTTTTAAGTATTGTGGCCACTGAAGATTTGCATTTAGAGAAGCTTGATGTTAAAACAACCTTTCTTCATGGTAATTTGTATGAAGAGACATATATGGCATAGCCACATGGATTTGAGGTCAAAGGTAAGGAGAACTTAGTGTACAAATTGTAGAAAAGTTTATATGGCTTGAAGCAAGCACCTCGATAATGGTATCTGAATTTGACAGTTTTATGCATGAGCATGGATATAGTAGGTATCATTCAAATCATTCTATTATTTTAAGAGGTTGGATAACAACAACTACATTATTTTATGTTTATATGTTGATGATATGCTTGTAGCTGGATCTAACATGGATCACATTAAGGGTTTGAAAAACTAATTAACACATTCATTTTCTATGAAGGATTTAGGGGCAGTAAAATAAATCCTTGGTATGAACATTTGTAGAGATAGGAAGAATAGAAAATTGACATTATCTCAGGCTGATTATATTGAGAAGGTGTTGCAATGTTTCTTTATGGAGAATGCTAAAGCTGTTAGCACACCTTTACCTGGTCATTTGAAGTTGACTAAGGAGATGTTTCCCAAGACACAAGAAGAGGAGGATAAAATGTCTAAGGTGCCTTATCCTTCAGTTGTGGGAAGCTTGATGTAAGAAATGGTATGTATGGAACCAGATTTTGCACATACTGTGGGAGTTGTTAGTAGGTATATGAGTTGTCCAGGAATTGAGCATTAGAATGCAGTAAAATAGATTCTCAAATATTTGAGAGAAACATCTAATAAATGTCTACATTTTGCGGGCTCTACTGCTGATTTATAGGGATATTTTGACTTATATTTGTTAGGGGATATTGAATTGTAATGGATTACAGATTGATTACAGTCTGTAATCATTGGATCGTAATAATATTGGACTTGTTGTTTGGTGGACCTAGCCCAAGAATTGGGTGAACCATCTTAAATCTTGGTGTCTTGTGTTCTCTTTTGTGCAATTTATTAGTTTTTTTATGTTTACATATAATTATTATTTATTTTTGTGGTTAATCCTAATACAACAAAGCTTTATCATATCAAAAAGAGGATTAGTTTGCAAAGAGGAGACCTAAAATCAACTTATAGAGGAAACTGAGGATTAGGTACTTAATCAATTCTAGTTAATTGAATCAGGGTATATCTCTTAACAGAGTGGTCTGAATAGATCTTTGTAAATATCCTAACATAGTCCTTACTTTATTGTAAGTGTGGAATCCTCTAACAAGGTTAGATTTAACAATCTCAAAAGCTTTTAATAGGGCAGACCCCTCACAGGGTAGATTATTGATATAGTCAAACATTTTAACCCTAACAAGTTAACTTTATTACTAAATTAGTGATGATTTGTGGGTTTCATCCCCCACCTAGTTTTACCTTCATTCTGAAGTGTTTCTGGGTAACCAAAATCTTTGTGTCATGTGATTATTTTTCATGCATGTGATTGATATATTAGATCTATATGCTATTATAGTTTGATTATATAAGTTATGCATGCATAAGCAATTGGATATGAGATGGTAAATGTGGTGAATGTGTTGGTGTTTCAAAACTACCAAGTTGCAAAAACCCAATGCTAGGATGAAAAAGATACAACAAGGTCTAAGGATTAGTTGATTCCCATATTCAACCAAATTTATCTCAGATCTGGACCAACTTCAATAGAGCACAAAGACACTCTACACTTTAGGCTTTGTAGGGCCAAGGCGGGTGAACCTTAGGGATTGAAATGATTTGTTCTTTGATATTCTTCTTCGAAACTTATTTATTGTACTATTCTTTCTAGATCTATTCCCTATGGCAGAAAATGGTCAACAATCTTCCTGAACTTGTAATTAACTCCTTGATTATAGTAGCCAACTATGCCTCAGAGGAAAGCTATTAGAAATAAGTAATAACCAGTAATTTAGTTCTTCGTTGCTGGAATAGAAAATCAATTTAAATGGGTATTGTATAACCATATGAGTTCATTAATTTGCATCACAAATGTATGACTAGTACCTTATTCATTTGTTACACAGAGTCAAACCAGTAGAATATTGACCTATTTAATTAACTTGCAATTAAAATTATCAGTTGTTAACCCTAAATCCCATTCTTATGATATCTCTCCTATATACCTAGAAACCCTATCAATTCATAGAAGTAGATACTTAATTCTTTTAATTAAAAGCAAAAATCAAATGATATACAACCTATCCAATCTGCATTAAATTGATAGAACTTTATTCAATCAATCTCAAAATAGAAAACATATGAAAATAGAGACAAAATTTGGAGACACAGATATTCAAAACTCCTCTGTTTGTATTAATCTTCCTTGAAAATCATACATTACTGATATAATACTCAGAATATAACTCAAAACTTTATAATCTTAGCCATTCAATGTTCACTATATTCTTGGATTTGAAAAATTGAATACAACATATCATTGACACAAAAACTAGACCGACTGCAATAGCAATAAACACCAAAATTCTACAAATTTTGAACCCTCACTCCACATCTTGGAAATCATTCTATAGGATGGATTGAAACTAGCTTCAAATGGGAGGATAAATATCAAAATCTACTGGAAAGCAAATACAAATATATTTCACATGGTACTTTTGCAAACATTCTATGTACTTTAATCAAAATTGGGATGTAGTTGCAAAATTGGTAGGCACTTTCTGTAGGCGTCTCCAACATATTTTTGTTTGTCTTTAACTGTTTGTCACTTTCCTTGCCCCTTTTCTTTACCCTTTTGTCTCTTCTACCATTTTATTGAAATTCTTTAATTGCTCCCTATTGGCAGACCCTTAATTTCTCCCACTACTTCCCATACATATATTTCCCTTTTAATGGGCCACTCAATACCTCTAACTTTGCCTATTCCACCTAGCATCTGTGATGGTTTTTTCTTCTATTAAAAATTTGTTTAAGTCTATCTCAACTTTAAGCAATAAATCAATCAAGATGTTAAAAGGAACACCGCTATCATCTTCAAAAATTGATGTTGTTCCTGCTTGTGTTAGTATTGAATTGAAAGAATCTAATCATTCTTGCTAGTCTTTCAGTTTACTGTGAGCATCCAAAATTTATGTGATATAGGTCTCAATCCATTGTGAAAAGACTTTCATCCTACCTTCTATCATTTGTAATTTACCAGTGAAGAAACCTATTAATTCTCTTACTGTTTCCACGCCTTCTTTAACTGTAATGATTTTATCTAGTAGGTCTAGCTTCTTTGCCATTAACATGATCAACCTCTCTAAGAATTGTATATATGGCCCCCATAGACTAAAAGTGAGTGATAGCCATGCAAGTGCTTCATTGAAAACATGCTCAACATCTTGTAAAGAAATATAGAGAGTGTGAGCTTGTTGAGAAATCTTCTTCAGAGTCTCTACTCTATGGCCTATCATCCTTTTCAAGATAGTTGTCCTTACCTCATTAGCTTGCTATTGGATTTGAGCATCAATGCTCATCCTTCTAGGCATTGTTTCCTCTTGATCCATTTCTATAGTTTCGGTAGATGCTTCTTGTTTAATCTTCACAGGTTGTTCAATGCTGGCCTATGCCCTATTTTGCTCTACACTATCTAGTTGCTCCCTCAAGGATGCAATTTCAATTTCTAACCCCTGAGATTTGGCCTCCAGTTCTTCTATTCTTTGTTTATATACATGGCTCTTCCTAAGCTCTTCTTCATAGAGTTTCCTAGCATCTATGTAGTCCTAGAATGTTCTAGCTAGTTTTGTTTCTATTTCTTCCACTTTAGTCTCATTCATGAATGAGAAGTGTTTCATAGCCTTGGAGATTTCTTTACCTGGTGTGCCTTGTAGAGTCCACACTATCATGTTTCCTTGATCAATACTCTATACATCCTTTAACTTAAGTTTTTTTTTTTCAGGAGCCATGCTCCATATTGCTAGAGACTTGGAATCAATATTGAATCTTGATCCCCTTTGAAGTCCATCAGCTCCAAATGCTTCATAATATATAGCATTTCTTGTCTTCTTATCTGGTCAAGCATGGAAGCTTGTTCTAGATCCCAACCAAGCACCATAATCATACAACTTCTTTGTACTAGGTCTCTAGCCTCTATAGGAGTCATCACCTCACTCTCTGGGTCATAGGGATGAAGATTGTCAACCAATTCTTGTTTCTTTTCATGAGATTCTCCTGGTTTAAGCTTCACTACTAGTTCACTCTACTTCACTTTGTAGAAGAAATTTTTTAACTCAATAGATTTGATGAACTCATCATCTTCTATAAATTATTGATCTTGAATGATCCTGTCATCCCATCTTGTTGTTGCCAACTTTAGATCAACCAAAGAATTCTTTGTTGCATTCACCCTATCCTATATGTAACTCTACCTCAGATCAACAAAATATTGATTTCTTCTAGGCATGATTTAAAGTGTCCTTTGTTTTACCTTTTTAGGTATATGGATCAATTTCTGCCTTTTTTTACCCTTGGTAACCCATGATGCTTCAACAGGCTCATCCTCTTCAACTTCCAAAGTTACATCTGGCTCTGGGCTATCAGGATTTATCCTTTCCTCCTCTCCAATTGGCCCTGCAAGCATTTGTGCCATGATCTCAGCATGATCATCCACCATCTTCCTTATTCTTTAGGGATAAGGGATATCCATATAAAAACCCTTGAAATTTGGGTCTACTCTCTTCATCTCTTTCTCTACCCTCAAAACATCATCAAATTTGGCTAGCTTATCCGCAACTTTGCCCTCAGCTACAATATTTGGGATGAGGTCTTCATGAGGTGATTCCTTTGTATTTTGTAATACATAACCCCTAATTTCTTTCAAGGTGTTCCTCATGTAGCCATCTAAGTCATACATCCTATAGGGAGCAGTTGACAAATTATAGTGGTGGAGGAAAGAATGTATTTGGTCTAAGGTTCTTTTCCAATTGAAAAGTCTCCTACTCTAAAGTACCTACACAAAAATGTACCCTTGTGCACTTTTGGCCCTAGGTATTCTCTATTAACCAAAAAAAATTACCACATGAATTCAATGATGGCTAGTCTAGGAGGAATATATTTGGGCAATATGTGGGGTGGCTGAGGACAACCATATACTCTCATGAGTGAAGAAGTTGGGAACAAGAAAATGTCTCCCTAATTGTGATCTAATCTCTTATTTGTAGGTAGGAGGGCTGGTCTCAAAAGACTTTTTAACACTTCAAGAGCCTTAAAGAAACTAGGGTCTAGCATTCTCATAATCATAGAACTAAAGTTATTGAAAAAAGAAACACATTCAAATCTATCCCATACTCGTGTCCACAATTGAATTGGTAGCTTTCCATTGGCTTTTGATGTTTGATCAATGAAATCTAGGCTAATATACCCCACATTCTTATATAGAATCAAATGCATAAGTAATGAATAATGGTTGAATCTAAAATTCCCTATTTCGCCTCTCCGTTCCATCTCAATATTACCTTTGATTTTCTCCAGGATAAAATCTACATAATCATATTCTCCATCATGATATGCATCCTATACATCTTTGGTCACAATGCACATCAATCCATAACATATCAAAACCATCTCTACCTATTACTTTGTGGACACTATACATAGTCTTAACAAAGGAATTCTTGAATTTTTCCAGGGGCATAATCTTTTTTGCCTTCTTTGGATAATCCCCAACCTTATTAAGTCCATTATGATGTGTTGCATCATAGATCTTCTAGTATAGGCTTTTGTATATCTCTCATACCACTCAACACCAAGGAAAGCGGCATCCCTGTAGAATGCATACAGATCTCTAAAATCATGGTCATTTGCAGAATTAACATTTGATGAGTCTAGGAACAACTTTATTCATTCATTTGCAAATTTATTTGGTTTCCTCTACCTAGTTTTTCCTCCTTTGGAAGTATAAGTCTCAGTAACTTCCATATTTTGTAGCTTAAATTTCTTCTACTTCTTTATCTGACATCTTGAATGTGAATTAAAAATCAAGAAACTTTGTAATTGGCACTGAAAACTCTAGAATCTTTGTGTTGAAAACTCTGCAAATGCTCAAAATCTTCTTCTTTCTATAAATGGTAATATGCTACTAGCTATAGAGCATTTTATGCTATGTGTACTTCATCAACCATCTCTATGCATTAATTTCCACATGTACGAGCCTTAAACTCAATTTTTTGTGACCTCAATGAAGCATCGCCATAACTATCTAGCTCGGTATTCCCTGTACTTTACTCACACTTCATCAGTTGAGAATCTAGGTCACTTTTCCAGCTTAGAAAAAGGGCAAAAAGTGCTTTCATGTCCTGTTTTAGGACTTGTGATCCTATGATTCACTTTAAAATTCAAACCCTTTGTATCATCTTTAGCAAGGAATTTGGCCTTTATGATCTTATGATCACTTCCTCATTGCATGATTGAGAGTACCTTTCAAGTCTGCTATGGTCTTACACTTAGCAGTTTACAAACCCTTTCGTAGCATCATTCCAATATACATAGACCTTTGTGATCTTACGAGAATAACTTTGCATAGCATTAAGCCTCATCTTTTCTTATCTTATGATCTCTTGATCATTTTATATAAACCACTCCATAACTTCATAAGCTTTCTCTTAACCATTGACTTTACCTCCCAAACATACACGACTATGGATTTTCTTTATCGTGGCTTCATAAATCCTAACAATTACTGTGCTTTGACATTTACAACCATATGCTTAGCATTGCCTCGTTGCTTCGAAGGCCATTATGGTATGCCCTTGTGATCTTACAATCCACCACCCTTTGTATCTTCATGAGATTCAATTGACATGTGTTCATTTTCTTACACCTATGCTTTAGGCCCCACTTTGTAAGATTGTAACCATTCACACCTTTAGTTCTTTATGTCCTATGATCTTACGATCTCTTTGCTCTCGTATGGTTGAGGGTTCCCTTTTGAGCCTTTATGCTTATATGCTCTTCAGCTTATCGTAACATCGTATCACTTGTTATTTACCATAAGACACTTATGATGACATGATATTAGGACAATCGTAAGATTGAAAACTTCAAAACGCACATCTGCAATGCTATGATTACATTGAATATCGTAACATTGGGAGACCCAACATTTACCTTTATGATCCTTCGCTAACCTTTACTTTGTAGCATCAAGAGAGGGAAAACTTAGGCTTTCAACTAGATGCTTAAAAGATTGATCATAAGATCATAATATAAGATGGAAAAAATAAAAATCACATGCAATCTTCTACTTGGTACAAAACCTAGGGTAAAGGTCAAAATTTTTCACGGATTTAAGAAACTTCTCAATGACAAGGTAAAGACATAATCATTGGGGCATCATAATATCCTACTAGGGAAAAAATTTAAAACTAGGCTAGGGAAAAATATTATCAGGTTAGGGTTTTTACTAGAAAATGCATAACAAACCTTAACTGCACAACAATTTCCAAGACATTTTCACCATAGGTTTTTCAAAACTTTGGTATAGTGAAAAAGAAGGCTATCATAATGTATTTCAGAATTGTTAAAAAGGTTTAAGTGTTACAGATCATGATTCATTCCCCCCCACTATATCTTAGTGTCCAATTAAGACTTCCAACACAGACATCAAGATAAACCTCACAAACATAAATCTCTGGTCAAAGAATGAAAGGTATCACAACACCGAGATTATATAAACATAATAAAGGAAAATGCAAGCCTTTGATGCACAACCTAACTTGGCAAACTATAACAACTTGCATGAAAGCATCACAAAAGAAAAAACTTTAAATGAAACCACAAAGAGAAACATAGGTCTCCAACCACATGGTTAGACTCGTTTATTTTCAAAATCCTAGTTTGACAATTTGGATGTTTAATCATTATGTTTTCAAAAGTAAATATCATCTCTAGATTATGCATATAAAATCCTTTTAAGAAATAATATTAAAAATATAGATCCAATAATTCTAAAAATATGTTTATAATTCTATAAATATTCCTTATTAATAAATTGTAAATATAGCCCTATTTACTATCACCAATTTTTATATGAAATAGCGAATAGATTAAGTAAATTTCATTAATTAAATACCTTTCATAAAAAAAAATATTAAACTTTCATTAGTATAATATTAACATTATTATAAAAATTAAAATTTTAATTAATAAATTCTAAACTATTTAATTTTTAAGTAAAAGTAAATTTTTAAAAAAAATTAATAACCCCCAATTGGGGTTGGGCTTGCGGTCATAGCCCATATGGGTTCACGCGGCCTTCCCTTTAAGGAAAGGAGTCGCCTTGCTAGCTTGCGTTGCCTCGACAACATTCATTGCATAGCAACACATGAAGGGGAGCTCAATGACCCCCTTCCAAATTATTATTATTTTTAAAAGTATAATTTTTTTATATATAAAATCAATGAAAGGAACCCTAATAAAAGCATATATATATATATATATATATATATATACTAGTTTTCACAATAGTATTATGGCAGGAAAATTTAATCCAATCCACCAAATCATGAATTAGTTTGTCATAATTTAAAGATTCCTTATATTGATCCGATGAATTAAATTCAAGTAACCCTAATTAATATAGTTTTTTTCCTCTACAATTTCCTTCAGTGAATTTTCAATCAAGGATTTGATAATCTAAAGTTTTCTCAATCAATATGATTAAATAACAACCAAATTTCAACACCCATCAAGCACAAAGTAGACAGATACGTTCAAGCAAAATTACTACTCTAGGCTTTTAAACCCTACCTTATTTCGATGTTAACAATTTGGACAATTTGGTAAAACCCCTTGCTAATCCAAACCCTTTGAAGCTTCTAATAATTCCTTTGCTCAAATTCTTGAAAATTTGCTCCCCAAAACTTGTATATGAAATAATGAACCAAAATCTTCTAATATAGAGCCCTAACTTCTCTTTGGGGTTTTTATCTCTAAAAAGTCCTAAAATACAATTACTTGTTTGATTAATCCTTTCATGCATATTTAACTCATTTTTACTTAAAATATATACTGTTAAATTTATTTCCCCACTTTATTATTTACTGCAAGCACTTTAAAAGAAATATTTATTATTATAATCAATAATGATGATTTATGTGCATTATTAAATTGCAACTCTAATTTAGCCAATATTAATTTAAAATAATAATAAATATATGTATGTATGTATGTATATACATATGTGTGTGTGTGTGTGTGTGTGTGTGTGTGTGTGTACATATATACATATACATATATAACTTTAGGATAAATCTTTTAAATGAAGAACATATTCAAATAATTCCAATGAATTAAATATCATCTTATTTTATTATTTTCTCTTCTTAATCAAATAAAATTTAATAATTCAAGCATACCAAGCACCACAACTAAACCATTTACCAAATAGAAACACATAAAATGACGCAAACAAAATGACCAAAGTCAAAGTCAAATGACATACACAGAGAAAGACTCACAAGTTTCATAAAGGGTAGATAGTCAGTTACGAGTCCTCCTTCTCACTACAAGTAATTAGGTTTGTGGCTGACATTAGATTTGATCATTATCTTCTCATTCTTACCATTGAGTTATTCCGATAGGGCATGCTCATCTTGGCAATTCAAGAAAGTCGATGCCCAATACCTACAACTTGCATAAAAGATGAGCATGTACATATGCATATATATCTAAGCTAAATAAGAAATGGTGGGGATTGGTACATCATGTAGATCCTTGCTAGTAGGTGACTATGGCTCTCTCACTCAAACACATTAGACATGTCATACATAAAAGTAAAAGAGACACACATGCTATACGAATGCAAGTATGGGGTAAGTACCATAATAAATCATGAGTAAAAATCATTGCATATTCAGATATGACCATTCATCATCATGAATATAAAATAATAATCATTTAGGGACATATCATACGATGTCATCAGAAGAGCAATCACATTTATCGACTAAGAGTAATTAAAGCATCATTGGTATGAAAGTAATCATAACCATCAATTAACATGTGAAATGTGTGTGTGTGTGTATATATATATATATATATATATATATATATATATATATATATATATATATATATATATATATATATCCAAGTCATGAAATAAAATCCTACCATAAAACTCTAGAACTAGCACATGCATGAAAAATAGGCCTAAAAGAGTTTAGAGAACATATCAAAAAATAAAACTATAGGTGCGCATTACAGAGTCTCAGAAGGAAGTCTAAAGAGGTTTTGGCTATTAGTGTGGGAGGATAGAAAGATATCCTGGTAGGAAGGTTAAACACTTCTTTTCAAAATGAGGAACTTGAAATTTTCCAAGGCACTGACAGTCATGAGATCTTTCTTTTGGATGCAATGGTGGACAACATTTCCTTGTCTCTCCATTTATGCTTAGTGGGATGCTTTATTTCATTTAGAGCATTATTGTACATGGTCCTAAAGTGGTGTGGTCAAAGATGAAAATTGAAAGGGAGCTTATGTGCTTCAACTATATTGGGTGGCCTCTTTTTGTTCAAATTTAACGTTGTTTAAGATTTGGCATTGATTCTATCCTACTTTTGCCTGGCAGTATGGTGTCATCAACATATTGTTGGTGAGTGATGTTGGGCATATTTTTGGTGACCGAAATACTTGATATTTTTTGCCTATTATATGCATTGGTCAGTGCTCTTGCAAATGCTTCAGCCATGATGATGTAAAGGGAGGGGGATAATGGGTCTCCCTATCTAATGCCTCTAGATATATCAAAGTAGCCTTCTGGTGTTCCGTTAATGAGAATTGAGATTTTGGCAATAGCTATGAATTTGTAAATAAGGTTGATCCATTGATGAGAGAAGCTAAAAGCTTCCAAAACCTTACAGAGAAATCTCCAATCAACCATATCATATTCTTTTTGAATATCCAATTTCATGAACATACATGGCTCTTTATTCATACATGTTGAATGGATTGTCTCTTGAATGGTAATAATACCATCTAAAATAGATCTGCCTCGCATGAAGCCCGTTTGTTCTTCTGATATAATTTTAGGAAGTATATCCTTTAACCTATTAGCTAGAATTTTAGAGAAAAATTTATACATCGTATTGCATAATGCAATGGGTTTGAAGTCTCCTAGGGTTTCAAGTTTTGACTTTTTGGGAATCAAGGTTAGGAACAAATGATTGATCTTCGATAAAAGAGCACCTCCATTTCTAGACACTTCAATTTCTTTCCAAAGGTCTGCGCCTATGATATCCCAACATTTTTGATAAAAGAAGGCTTGAAAGCCATCTGGTCCCAAGGATTTATCCGGATTCATTTCAAACACCACCTTTTTGACTTCTTCCAAAGAAATAGGTTTGTTTAGAACCTTATTATCTTCCAATGTGACAATTTTAGGAATCACTTTAAGTAGATTAGCTTGTGCTGATCTATTAGACCCTTCATAATTGTTTAAAGTATTTTGAAAGTATTTAACGAAGGTGTCTACAATTTCACTCGGTTTATCTGTCATAATGCCCAAATGATTCTTAATAGAAGTTATTCTACTCTTTGATCTATTATATAAGGTGGAGTTATGGAAGTATTTCATGTTTCGGTCTCCTTCATCTAACCATTTTTCTCTAGATTTTTGTCTCCAGAAAATTTCCTCTTTGGTTAGAATATCCTCTTGCCTTGCTAATAAATCTTTTTCTCGCATATAGCTGGCATTGTCCATCCCTTTCTTAATCACTTATGAGTTTAAATCCTTTAATTATTTTTCTATATCTAATTTTTCTTTAAAAATATTATTGAAGTGCTCCTTATTCCATTTGAGGATTCATTCCTTGAGCATCCTCATTTTGGCAACAAATACGAACATCTTAGATCCTTCAAATTGTCCTGAGCCCACCATTATTTGATGTTATCAATAAAGTTAGAATCTAAGAACCACATTTTCTCACATTTAAATGGATTCCTAGCAGGTTTATGTGGTTCTAAAAATTTGAATCTAACCGAAAAGTGATTAGACCCAACGACAGGTAGCATGGAAGAGTGAAAATTCAGGTTATTAGCATCAAGGTCCCCTTTTATCATGAACCAACTATGCATGCAAAATCTTGTCTCCTATTGTTCCATGTATAAATACCAATACTAATTGGTATATCTATCAGGCTATGAGAATTACACCATACCTTGAAGTCCTTAGAAGCTTGTGATAATTGTTGATTACCACCTATTTTTTGATTAATATCTATAATTGTGTTAAAGTCTCCTCCTAATAAGAACATATTGTCTTTAAAATTATTCATAAAAGAGCCAATTTCTTCCCAAACTAATTTTTTACTGAGGTTGGTAATGGGCCCATATTAATGAGGATGAATTTGAGATCAGATTTTAGGCTCTAAACCCAGCCACTCATCTAGTTGTTACTTATATTAATGATATTCATATCTACCTTCCTGGGGTTCTAGAGGATCCCTAAACCCCTTGAAGCCCTTGTTGATTCTTGAAATACTAAATTCCATAAACCTAACATTTTATCTAATTTAGGAATTTCTAACTTATTTAGTTTAGTTTCCTGAATGAGAACAATATCAGAATCAAAGGATTTGAGGTTATGTTTTAATAACCTATTTTTGCTAGTGGGGTTAAGGCCCCTAGCATTCCATGTCGTGATCTTCATGCCTCCTTGGGAAGGCACTTCCCTTTGCCAAGATTAAAAATTTGGTCAATCTTTTGTTGTTCTGTGTTGTGCTCGTCTGCTTCTCTGAGTTCTTTTAGTGATCTTCTACCTCTTTTGCCTCTCGTTTTGCCATAGATAGGAGATTTAAGCCCTTCTTTGTTCATGTGAATCCCTAGCTAATCTAGATTAGCTTCTACTATCTTAGCTGCGCAAATTTTTTCTTTAGGGCTCCTTTCTATTTCTTCCTATACTAGTTCTTTAAGTAGCTGATACATAAGGCCATAATGATTCTGTTAGTCTACATTTGATGCCACTTTGTTGTTTTTGCTGATATCTTTGTCCTTTTTCTCCTACACAGATCCTTGCTCTTTCATCTAAGATTGGCTCAGATTATTATCCTCCTTTTCAATATTTAATAAGTCTTTCCTAAGGTCTTCATATGTGTAGTTACTCGCTCCTAATTTGAGGATTTCTTGAATTAATTCCTCTTTTTGTGCATCCGTGCTTTTATCAATATTTTCAACACAAAAAACCTAAACCAGCTAGTCGGTAAGATGGTTCAAACTGTCTTCTTCCTATTTTGATATGCTCAATTCCCCCATTGCTGGATCGTAGATACTATCCTTATTCAAAAAATCCTGAAGTTCTTTTAATGGTACCTTATCTATTGTTCTTGTGTTCATATCCCTGCTCCAATGGCTACTGCTAGGAGTGAATGGAGAGCTCTTTGAAGTAGTTGGTGTTTGCCAAAACTTGTATAGCTTTCTAGATGCCGTAGATGGTGTTTTGTTTGCCATATCTTGAACCTGAATATGCTCCAATTCACTTGTTTCCTTCTATATTTTAGAATCCTCTACAATTTTCTCTTCAAAGTTGAATAGCAAATGATTCTCAATCTCCTCTATATTACTCCCTTTATTATCCCTTTTGGTTTTTGTTTATTTGCTACTTGAGATCTTTTCCTGCTCAACACCTTTATTTGCAAGATTTGAGATAGGTATAGGGTGCTTTTCCTTAGGTGCATGCTTTGTCTTTTTCAACTTTGCCAACTCCGAGGTTCCATTTTCTTTTTCTTTATTTATTTCCTACTGCTGAGAAGGCAAAGGCTCTCTATTTCCACTCTTGAGTCCTTGTTGCTTTTAGATGTTTTCCTTTCCCTTTTTGCCTTCTATTTTTGAGGGACTGGCCATCATTTACTGGATCCATTTTTTCCTTTTGATCAACCACTATTATTGATTTAAGCCTTCCTTTGTCTATTGGAGGATCCTCTATCCTTCTGATGCTTGTCTCTTTTGGTTGAAGTAGCTCTATCTGGAATACATACTTCTCTGAGAATTTGTAGGAAGATGCTGCTCTATATATTTCTAGTTCCTTTTTTTCTTCATTATTCTCATCCAAGGAAACTTACTTTTGAAATCAGAAGTGAGTGGGAGGGTTTTGAATCTAATTTTTCTGATATCATCTAAGTTTAATATTTCAGATATTTTGCCCTCATAGATGTGAAAGTTAAGATCATATGAGGCTTTGTTACTAATTACTTTCTTTTGAATCTTTGTTGGATGATTGAATTTGGTTTTGATAAGCAATTTAACATTATTGTAGCAATGATAAGAAGAATCAATACCTATGATTTCCCCCAAATCCAATCCTATAGACTTAAGAATATCTAATTGAAGCAGCTCCGGAGGAAGAGAAGGCATATTAAACCATGTAGGAATCTTACATTCTAACTTTTATGTGCAAAAATCATGAGACCATTCAATGAATTTGACAATATGCCCATTAAAAAAACACTCAGAGGCTGAAATGAATTCTTTCTTAATAGATTCTTCCTCACATTGTAAGTAAAGAATCCTATCAGAGTAGTGAAAGATACTTACCTATTCCTCGCAGTTTTCTTCAAGCCAATTAGATAGAAGAGGGAAATCTCTCAGGGGGCCATTCCAAATCATGAAGATTCCTCCTTTTTGGCACTCAATCCAGGTCTCTTCGACTTCTTTAATGGTAATCTTAATGGGTTTATCTGTGAGTTTAACCAGGGAAATCAAACCAGATGGAACTTTAGGGTTTGGTGGGGGGGTGATAATTGAAGATGCTTGTTGGCGATGCAAGAAGTCAGGGATTTCAAATCAGATGGAGACTGACTCCTTGAATGTCCTCACCAGGGCGTTGTGATAAGAGCATGACAATTTGACATGGGGGAAGGCTTGTGTAGATAAGGATGCGCGTACTTGGTTAAATTAAATATCCTAAATTGGTTGTCTAAATGTTCAATCGTAAAGAAAGATTGGTGAATGTGGGTACCTAGTAGGTTTGAGTACGTGGGAAGAATTTTGGGTGTGGCTTCTTGGCAACTATTTCTCTTCCATTGCGTTCGAATCCCATCTTCCATCGATGACTGTGGAGATCACCTTCGGGTTTTTCCAAAATAGTGAATCTATTTGCAGTTTCTATTGCAAATCTAGCATTATGCGGATCTTAGACTACCATGGGGAACCATCTTCAGCCTTTATTAGTATATTTATTCTACCATAGATTGTCATTTGAGAGCGAATGACTAGGGTTTTTCTTTCTCTTTTTTTGATGAAAAGTTTGCCCTGCATTTTTCATTGGTCTGTAGAAGTTTGACATTTTTGCTTTTTTGAGCAGAGCGATTAATGGTTATTATTTAAATTACTAATAATAATCAAAGCTCATTGTTTAAATGCAACTCTAATTTAATTATTATTAAATAAATAATTATAATAAAGCAATATTAAATCTTTAATATTTTTATTCTCTTTTTGTCTAACTTCTTAAATTAAATCTTTTAAACTGAAGTAAATATTTAATTAATTAATAATCAATTAAATATCATCATATTCTAATTTCTCTTTAACCAATTTTCTAAATGTAGACTTCTAAATTTAGATTGATACTTTTAAATTAAAACACATATTTAATTAGTTTTTTAATTAATTAAATTTTCTCATGCTTTAATATTTTCTTTTTAATCAAATAATATTTAATAATTCTCAATATTATATGATTATCTCAAATATTATAATTAAATTATTTACCAAATAAATCACATAGCGAAATCCACATAAAAGCAACATTACCAAAACAGACCAAAACTCAAAATCAAACAACACAAACAAGGATAAACTCATGGGTTTAAAAAGGGTGGGAAGTCAAATACATGTCCTCCTTCTGAGGACAAGTAATTAGGCTATGGCTGAGATTGGACCTGAACATTATCTCCCTATTCTTACTATTGAGTTATTGTGATAGGGCATGCTCATCCTAGCAATTTAGGAAAGTCGATGTCAAGTACCTACATTCTGCATAAAAGATGAGCATGTACATGTATTTAAATATATCTAATTAAACAAGCAATGGAAGGGAGTGGTACATCGTGTAGATCCCAACTAGCAGGTGACGGCAACTCCCTCCCTTAACTGCATCAAACATGACAAACATAAAGATAAAACATACACATGCAAGTATAGGTAAGTGCCATAATAATTATAAGTCAAACATCAAATGCTCAGATAAAATAATGCATCATTATGAATATGAAGTAATCATCATTAAAGCATCATCTGACATTGCTATGAAAGAAATCACATTTATTAACTACGAATTATTAAAGCATTATTAATGCACTAGTAACCATAATCATTAGACAACATATGAAATATAGTCAACCAAGTAATCATCATTGATATATCTATAGTCCAAATTATGAAATAATATCCTTGAAACTAACACATCTATGAAAATAGGCATAAAAGAGTTTGGTAAATATAATGGAAAAGAAAACTATGGGTGGGCACTACAAACTAAGTGACAACAACATATACACTAAATGTCAAGTGTCAAAAATAGTAAGTGTCGAGCAATACAAAATTTACATTCAAGTCAAGAATGATGCAAACTTTGAGGTAAACTATTTTCAAGCTGACATGGACGTGATATTTAATACTTGTAGAGTTTTTTACAGAGAGTTTTATGCATTTTATGATGTGGATCATAGATCCCTATGTTGTGTGATGAACAAATTAGATGGAGAGGCAAAATAATGAAGCATCTATAAAACTATTTATGGATTCTTTAAATAGGGTAGAACTTGACCTATTTTGATATAGATGATATAATATTGTATGGTAAAGTTTCAAAGGAGCAAGAAAGCTATTCATATAATTCAAGTGTGAATGTGTGAACACTGCAGAAGAGAAAAAGTGTTATATTATTCCATAACAGAGAAAGTGACCTAGTTAGAGTAGTTAAGGGGTAGCAAAGCTTTATTAGATCAAAAAGAGGATCACTTTGCAAAGGGGAGACCCAAAATCAACTTGTAGAGTAAACCAAGGATCAGGTACTAAATTAGTTCCAATTACAGGTAGCCAAAAATAGCATGAGGTCATAGTTGATTTCTATTCAAACAAAGTTGATGCCTCATTTGGAGGTCATAGAAAGAGAAGCCAAAATAACCCAAGATCTTATCAATGAAGATCATAATCTTTTAGTGGATGATAGTTTAATTGATTTGGCAACTAGGTTAGAGTTGCAAAATCACACTATGGAATCATCAAAGAATATTTGGGGTCATGCACTTGCTATAATCACCTAAATTCATAAACCTTATATGGTTCAATTCCAACAGCATCCATAAGTGACAAAAACAAGGGGGAATGAAATGATGATTACATGTCTTCAATGGAGAAAATATGAATAGAATAAAGGGGAATGTAATAGAGTTTAGAAGATAATCAGAGTTAAGAGTTCAGAATGTAGAAGACAATTAGGGTACCCATTCAATCCCAATAGCATCCATAAGTGACAAAAATAAGGGGGAATGAAATGATGATTACATGTCTTCAATGGAGAAAAGATGAATAGAATAAAGGGGAATGTAATAGAGTTTAGAAGATAATCAGAGTTGAGAGTTCAAAATGTAGAAGACAATTCGGGTATGACACTGAAGCAATCAAACTACTTAGAGTCATGTGTATATATATTTTTCATTAGTTTATTTAGCATAAGTCAACATTTTTGAAGTTCTATTTTTGAACTAAGTCATAGACTTAGGGGGAGAAGTCATGTTCGCATTGTAACGATGTAATCAAGGCAAAGTGTTTTTCCCACTAATGTCAAAGGGGGAGATTTTTTATATCTCTAACTGTTGTTTTCTATTAGTGTCAAACACTTAGTCATTTACTAGGCAGAGTCAGACAATCATCACTGTGACTGAGCTACTTTGCATAGGTCGAGTCATGAGAAAGAATTATATATAAAATTGTATATACCGAGCTCTATAGGAGCACAAGTATATGTTCACCAAGTATTTTTAATGGAAATCGAGTATAATGTTAACCAGGCAGTTTAAGTATGTTGAAGTCGAGTTATAAAGAAGGTACCAAGGATAATAGAAATTGAGTGACAACAATATATACAGTGAATGTTGAGTGTCAAAAATAGTAAGTGTCGAGCAGCACATAATTTACATTCAAATTAGGAATGATGCAAACTTTGAGGTAAACCATTTTCAAGCTGACATGGATGTGATATTGATACTTGTAGAGTTTGTTACAAATAGTTTTATGCATTTTATGATGT
This sequence comes from Cupressus sempervirens, assembly GCA_028749045.1. NCBI lineage: Eukaryota > Viridiplantae > Streptophyta > Pinopsida > Cupressales > Cupressaceae > Cupressus > Cupressus sempervirens. The sequence continues at coordinate 198,727,911 of CM053792.1, forward strand.
GGATCATAGATCCCTATGTTCTATGATGAACAAATAAGATGGAGAGGAAAAACAAGGAAGCATCTATAAAACTCTTTATGGAATCTTTAAATAGGGCTAAACTTGACCTATTTTGATATAGATGACATAGTATGGTATGGTAAAGCTACGAAGGAGGGAATAAGCTATTCATATGATTCAAGTGTGAATGTGTGAACATTACAAAAGAGGCAAAGTGTTGTGTTATTCCATAATAGAGCAAGCGACCTAGTCAGAGCAGTTGAGGAATAGAAAAGCTTTATCATATTAAAAAAAGGATCATTTTGCAAAGAGGAGACCCAAAATTAACTTACAGAGCAATTAAGGGTCAGACACTAAATTAGTTCCAATTATAGGCAGGTGAAAGAAGCATGAGGTCATAGTTGATCTCTATTCAAACAAAGTTGTTACCTCATTTGGAGGTCATGCAAAGAGAATTCAAAACAACCCAAGATCTTATAAATAAAAATCATAATCTTTTAGTGGCTGACAATTTAATTGATTTGGCAGCTAGGTTATAGTTGCAAAATCACACTATGGAATCATAAAAGACCATTTGGGATTGTGCACTTGCTATGATCACCCAAATTCATAAACCTTTTATTGAAAAATATGGTTTAATTCCACCCATTTAACCCCAGTAGCAACCATAAGTGACAGAAATAAGGGAGAATGTAATGATGATTACATATCTTGAATGGAGAAAAGATGAATATAACAAAGGGTAATGTAATAGAGTTCAGAAGATAACCAGAGTTCAGAGTTCAAAATGCAGAAGACAATCAGGGTATGACACTAAAGCAATCAAACTACTTAGAGTCTTGTATATATATATATATATATAGTTCATTTGTTTATTCAACATAAGTTGAAGTTTTTGAAGTTCTATTTTTGAACTAAGTCATAGGCTTAGGGGGAGTACTCATATTAGCATTGTAACGATGTAATCATGACAAAGTGTCTTTGCCACTAATGTCAAAGGAGGAGATTGTTGATCTGTCTAACTATTGTTGTCTATTAGTGTCAAACACTTAGTCATTTATTAGGTAGAGTCAGTCGATCATCATTGTGACTAAGGTACTGTATATAGGTTGAGTCATGAGAAAGGCTTGTATATAAACTTGTATATATTAAGCTCTATAGGAGTCAAGCAAGTATATGGTCACCAAGTATTTTCAATGTAAGTCGAGTATAATGTTAACTGAGTAGTTTAAGTATGTTGAAGTTGAGTTATATAGAAGGTACCAAACATAATTGAAGACGAATGATAACAACATATATAGTGAATGCTGAGTGTTAGAAATAGTAAGTGTCAAGCAATGTAGAATTTACATTCAATTCAAGAATGATCCAAACTTTGAGATAAACCATTTTCAAGCTAACATGAATGTGATATTTGATACTTGTAGACTTTGTTACAAAGAGTTTTACTTGCTTTATGATGTGGATCACAGATCCTTGTTTTTTGTGATGAATGAATCAGATGGAGAGACAAAATAAGGAAGCATCCAAAAAACTCTTTATGGAATCTTTAAATAGGGAAAAAATTGATCTACTTTGATATAAATTATAGAGTATGGTACGGTAAAGATATGAAAGAGAGAACAAGTTATTCATATGATTCAAGTGTGAATGTGTGAACATTGTAGAAGAGGAAAAGTTTTCTATTATTATAGAATAGAGAAAGTGACCTAGTCAAAGTAGTTAGGGGGTAACAAAGCTTTATCAGATCAAAAAGAGGATCAGTTTGCAAAGAGGAGACCTAGAATCAGCTTAGAGAGAAAATTGAGGGTCAAGTATTGAATCAATTCTAGTTACAGGTAACTGAAAGCGGCATGAGGTCGTAATTGATCTCTATTCAAAGAAAGTCGATACCTCATTTGGAGGTCATGCAGAGAGAAGTCAAAACAACCCAAGCTCTTACAAATCAAGATAATAATCTTTTAGTGGGTGACAATATAATTGATTTGGCAGTTAGGTTACAGTAGTAATATCACACTAAGGAGTCAACAAAGACCATTTGGGATCATGCATTTGCTATGATCACCCAAATTCATAAACCTTTTATTGAAAAATATGGTTTGATTCCACCCATTCAACCCCAACAACAACCATAAGTGTGACAAAAACAAGTGGGAATGTAATGATGATTACATATCTTGAATGGAGAAAAGATGAACAAAACAAAGGGGAATTTAATAGAGTTCAGAAGATAATCAGAGTTAAGAGTTCAGAATGCAAAAGACAATTAGGGTATGACATTGAAGAAATCAGACTACTTAGAGTCTTGTGTATATATATTGCTCATTTGTTTATTCAGCATGAGTCAAAGTTTTTGAAGTTCTATTTTTGAACTAAGTCCATAGGCTTAGGGGGAGTACTCATATTAGCATTGTAATGATGTAATCATGACAAAGTATTTTTGCACTAATGTCAAAGAGGGAGATTATTGATCTCTTTAACTATTGTTGTCTATTAGTGTCAAACACTTAGTCATTTACTAGGCAGAGTCAGACAGTCATCACTATGAATGAGCTACTCTATATAGGTTGAGTCATGAGAAAGACTTATATATAAGTTTGTATATACTAAGCTCCATAGGAGCCGAGAAAGTATATGGTTGCCATGTAGTTTCAATGTAAGTTGAGTATAATGTTAATCAAATAGTTTAAGTATGTTGAAGCTGAGTTATATAGAAGGTACTAAGCATAATAGAAATTGCATGACAACAACATATATAATGAATGTTGAGTGTTAGAAAAAGTAAGTGTTGAGAAACATAGGATTTTCATTCAAGTTAGGAATAATACAAAGTTTGAGGTAAATCATTTTCAAGCTGATAGAGACGTGATATTTAATACTTGTAGAGTTTGTTACGAAGAGGTTTACGCATTTTATGACATGGACCATAGATCCCTATGTTTTGTGATGAATGAACCATATGGAGAGGCAGAACAAGGAAGCATCTAGAAAACTCCGTATGGAATCTTTAAATAGGGAAGAACTTGACCTATTTTGATATAGATGACAGAGTATGGTATGGTAAAGACATAAAAGAGCGAACAAGTTGTTCATACAATTCAAGTGTGAATGTGTGAACATTGTAGAAAAGGCAAAGTGTTCTGTTATTCTAGAATAGAGCAAGCGACCTAGTTAGAGAAGTTAAGGGGCAACATGTTAGTTTGTGGTGATTGATCAAGGAAGTCTTATACATACTTCATAATTCTTTGAAAAAAATTGGGCCCTATTTTATTAGGAAGTTATGGCCAACATGTTATAATTAATTATAACCCTAAAGCAAAAAAAAATTTGTGTAAAAAGGGGCTTAAGGGTAGCGATTTCATAATGTGTGATGCAAAAATTGCTTTTTGTGGTGGTATTGAGCTGTAAGAGATTATAGATTGTAATCAGGCTGTAATCATTGGATCATAATAATATTAGACTTGTTGTTTGGTGGATGTAGCCTAGGGATTGGGTGAACCACATTAAATCTTGGTGTCTTGTGTTCTCTTCTGTGCGATTTATTAGTTTATGATGTTTTTTACATTTGTATGTAATTATTATTTCTGTTTGTAATCCTAACAAGCGGTATTAGAGCTAGGTTATTTTTCAATTATCCTCTACAGGAAAGTCTCACAATTGAGTGGGAGCGATGATAGACAAGGGTAAGCTAAAGGTGGAGAAGTTCAATGGGAAAAACTTTCAGTTATGGAAGATGCAAATAGAGGACTATCTTTATGAGAAGGATTTATGGAAAGCATTGGAAGGAAAAGCCAAGAAACAAGGACTATGATAGATGAGGACTGGGAGATTTTAGATAGAAAGGCACTTGGAAGTATCGATTATGCCTGGCACCATTGGTGACAATTAACATTACAAAAGTGAAGATGACGGAAGAGTTGATTGAAACCCTAACGAAATTGTATGAAAATCCCTCCACTTCAAACAAGGTATTTCTCATGAAGCATTTATTTAATATGAAGATGGTAGAAGCTGGATCTATTGTAGTTCATTTAAATGAGTTTATTACTGTTGCTAGAATTCTTTAGAACAACTGAGAGGGGGGGGGTGGGGGGGGGGGGGGGTGAATCAGTTATCCAAGGTCTAAATGCCCTAATAATACTTTTTCTCTAATTATAGTGAGCCCATAAACTTTTCATCCATCCAAGCTTAAATCAATCATCTTAGCAAGTTATAATAAATCAACATACAAAAATAAAACATGCAAGATCAACACATGACACAGTGATTTACGTGGAAACCCAATTTGGGAAAAACCATCAGTAACATGCTACTTAATTCTCACTCTTCTAAAGTGATGCCCTGTTAAAAGCCTGCCCTGTTAAAGGCTTACAACACACTGTTAAATGTGACCTTGTTAGAGGATTTCATCATACTGTTAGGAATGGGCCCGGTCAAAGGACTTTAGAACATTCACTTGGAATGTCACCCTATTAAAGGATTTATAACATGGCTATTAAACCAACCTAAGTCCATAGGATTTAAACTAACTGTTATAGTTGCTAGAGAGTAACAATAATGGCTTTTTGATATGATACAACTTACAACATATTTTGCAGATTACAGATCACACTTTAGCTCAATCCTTTGCTTGGCTTTTAATCACTTCATCTCTAATAGCTTGTCATCTCAAGCTTCGTCTCCTTGAGTCTTCTTACTCATCATACCAATGCAACCATATCTATGGTCATCTATTGGAGTAGAGTAACTGTGCTCTGTTATTCCTTAGCACCTCCTTCAGCACTTTATGCTTTCATGGTTGACCTTCTTGACTTTTGCTTCATAGCCTTATGACTCCTTAAATAGAAATCTGGATTGTCTTTCCTGCTCGATTCTCCCTCTCCAATTTTAGGGTTTCAGGTAGATTAGGTAGGATACAATGTATCTACCCAATATCTTGCTCTTATCTAGAAACTTCATCTAGAGTCCAGTTGTATTCTCCAAAAATGTTTTACATGGTGTTTTGTGCCACTAGCTCACCATTCTTATCTTTTATTTGATTCACAGAATTCTAGATAACAACCTTGTCGACTTAGATTTGGCAAATCTTCGATCTTTGAAATGATGCAGCAACTCAACATTATTGGTTTATTGATGCTCGACACCTCTGTGTTACTCGGCACTTGTATCTGCTTGGCACTTGATCTTCGCTCGGCATTTGATCTTTACTCGGCACCTAAAGATCACTCGGTATCTAAAGATCACTCAGCATCTGTTCTTTACTCGGCATCTAAAGATTACTCAGCACTTGATATTCACTCGGCATCTACTGAAGTTGAACTTGCTCGGCTTTAATTAAGAATTTTTTTGACACTAACTAGCTTGCTCAGCTCTCTCTCTCTAATGAACTTAGTTAGGATTTACAAATGACTTAGCTAAAATCTTACATCTTTGATGTATTTTGGTGTGTCCATTCTCCGTGTCTTAGAATATGTAATCAATACACTTATTTCATCAATGGCTTAGCTGATCCTTGTACTTCATTACAACATCATAACTTCAACCTTTCTCTAGGTGTTCTAGTTACATCTTATTGATTGCCTCCTCCTTGTCAATCAACCAATTGATAGTATTTGGACCACTAAAGCAATTGTCATTCCTGCAAGTAGCAAGTTTGACATTAATGACAAAACAATGATCGAGAACATTCTTTACTAGTTCCATTAATTTTTATGTATGATCTTTTTAATCATTTCCAACAACTATTAATAGTCAGTTATCTTTCGTAGGTACTATTTCTTATGAAGAAATTAGGGCTCCCTTGATTTTGTGTTCTTTGCTTGAAAGCTATAATGGTTTGGTAATGGTTGTGAATAATTTTGTTTCTAGATCTCATACCCTAAAATTTGATGATGTGATTAGTGTTAATCTGAGTGAGGAAAATTGTAGGAAAACCTAAGGTGGATCTACATCAGGAAGTTCTTTCAACACACAAAGCAAAGGTAGAACGATTGAGAGAGGAAACAATTCTGGAAACCATGGGAAATCAAGAGGAAAGTCAAAGGGAAAGAGATCTCAATCCAAAGGACCAAGAGATTACTGGTACTATGGTAAACTAGGGCATAAGAAGAAAGATTGTTCGACTTGAAAGAACGATGAGGGAGATAAACCAGAAGGAAACAAGGAGGGAAATATTGTAAGTAACAAATTCTTTCTTTAGAAAGTGTTGATTATTCATGGGTTTTAGATTCTAGTGCTTCATTTCATGCTACACCTCATAGAGGTTATTTCATTGATTATGTCCAAGGAGATTTTGGGCTTGTTTATTTGGGTGATAATGAACCCTATCAGATTGTTGGAAAAGGAAAAGTTAAGATTAAGTTGTAGAATGTGAATCATTGGCTACTACATGAGGTAAGACATGTTCCAAGTCTAAGGAGGAATTTAATTTCAGTAAGGCATCTTGGTGATAAGGGTTGTATAGTTATTTTTAATGATAAAAATTGGAAGGTTTCAAAAGGTTCCCTTTTAGTAGCAAAAGGTGTGAAAGTAAGAAACTTATATCTTTGTACAAGTCATATTGTTCCTTCTACTTTGATTATTTCACAAAAAAATGAATGTTTAGCAAAAAGTTGAGTGGGGAGAACAAACAATTATTATAGATTCTAATACAACACTATGACACAACAGACTTGGACACATGAGTGAGAAAGGTATGAAATTAATTCATTCAAAAAAAGTTACCAGGTCTAAAATGTGTTAACATGGATTTTTGTGAAAGTTGTGTGTATGAGAAAAAAAAGAGAGTAACCTTTGTGAAGAGTGGGAAGGAAAAGAAAAGTAAGAGATTAGAGCTTGTGCATATAGATGTATGGGGACTAGCTTAGGTATCTTCCCTTAGTGGCTCTCATTATTATGTTACATTTGTGGATGATGCAACTAGAAAACTATGTTTATTTCCTTAGACAAAAATCTGATATATTTTAAACTTTTAAGAAATGGAAGTGCTTGGTTGAAAATGAGACTAATAAGAAATTAAAATGTCTGAAATTTGATAATAGTAGTGAGCATTACAGTCATGAATTTGAAGATTATTTCTCCACTAATGGTATTCATAGATAGAAAACTATTTCAAGGACTCCACAAGAAAATAGAGTGGCCGAATGCATGAATAGGACTATAATGGAGCATATAAGGACCATGAGGTTGCATGCAGGGTTTCCCTTAAACATGTGGTTAGAGGCTATCAATACTGTTGTATATTTGTTTAGTAGAGGTCTCTCTACTCCTTTGGGTTGTGGTATTCCAAAGGAAGCATGGACTGGTAAGAAGGTGAGTTATTCTTTTCTCAAAACCTTTGGTTGTGAAGCATTCACACATATAGATTTTGAAAATAGAACCAAGCTGAAAGCTAATTCAAAGAAATGTGTATTTTTTGGATATGACATTGATGAATTTAGTTATAGGCTTTGGGATTTTGAAAATCATAAAATTGTAAGAAGCAGGGATGTCATATTCAATGAGAAAGTGTTGTACAAAAATCTGTTGTAGCAACATGAAAATTAAGAAAATGATTATGTAGTGTTGGATGATACTCCAAAAGATTATGTTTTAGCAATTTCTCATGATCTGCAACAAAAACAACAACAAATACCACATACCATAGTGAATGTTAGACTGTCAACAAGGCTAAGTAGACCTCCAAAAAATATTTTCTCCTTCTTTGTACTCTAGTTTACTAACAGATGTTGGTGAACCTAAATGTTATGATGAAGCTACACAGGTGGATACTAAGACTGAGTGGGAGTCAACAATGGCAGGTAAAATGGACTACTTGCTAAAAACTAAGACTTGGGATTTATGCAAGTTGCTTGTAGGTAAATGGGAATTACACAATAAATGGGTTTATAGGTTCAAAGAAGAGGATGGAGGTAAGAAAGAATTTAAAGCTAGGCTAATTATAAAAGGATTTTCATAGAAAAAGGGCATTTATTTGGATGAGATATTCTCTCTTGTTGTAAAAATAACTTGTATTCACATTGTTTTAAGTATTGTGGCCACTGAAGATTTGCATTTAGAGAAGCTTGATGTTAAAACAACCTTTCTTCATGGTAATTTGTATGAAGAGACATATATGGCATAGCCACATGGATTTGAGGTCAAAGGTAAGGAGAACTTAGTGTACAAATTGTAGAAAAGTTTATATGGCTTGAAGCAAGCACCTCGATAATGGTATCTGAATTTGACAGTTTTATGCATGAGCATGGATATAGTAGGTATCATTCAAATCATTCTATTATTTTAAGAGGTTGGATAACAACAACTACATTATTTTATGTTTATATGTTGATGATATGCTTGTAGCTGGATCTAACATGGATCACATTAAGGGTTTGAAAAACTAATTAACACATTCATTTTCTATGAAGGATTTAGGGGCAGTAAAATAAATCCTTGGTATGAACATTTGTAGAGATAGGAAGAATAGAAAATTGACATTATCTCAGGCTGATTATATTGAGAAGGTGTTGCAATGTTTCTTTATGGAGAATGCTAAAGCTGTTAGCACACCTTTACCTGGTCATTTGAAGTTGACTAAGGAGATGTTTCCCAAGACACAAGAAGAGGAGGATAAAATGTCTAAGGTGCCTTATCCTTCAGTTGTGGGAAGCTTGATGTAAGAAATGGTATGTATGGAACCAGATTTTGCACATACTGTGGGAGTTGTTAGTAGGTATATGAGTTGTCCAGGAATTGAGCATTAGAATGCAGTAAAATAGATTCTCAAATATTTGAGAGAAACATCTAATAAATGTCTACATTTTGCGGGCTCTACTGCTGATTTATAGGGATATTTTGACTTATATTTGTTAGGGGATATTGAATTGTAATGGATTACAGATTGATTACAGTCTGTAATCATTGGATCGTAATAATATTGGACTTGTTGTTTGGTGGACCTAGCCCAAGAATTGGGTGAACCATCTTAAATCTTGGTGTCTTGTGTTCTCTTTTGTGCAATTTATTAGTTTTTTTATGTTTACATATAATTATTATTTATTTTTGTGGTTAATCCTAATACAACAAAGCTTTATCATATCAAAAAGAGGATTAGTTTGCAAAGAGGAGACCTAAAATCAACTTATAGAGGAAACTGAGGATTAGGTACTTAATCAATTCTAGTTAATTGAATCAGGGTATATCTCTTAACAGAGTGGTCTGAATAGATCTTTGTAAATATCCTAACATAGTCCTTACTTTATTGTAAGTGTGGAATCCTCTAACAAGGTTAGATTTAACAATCTCAAAAGCTTTTAATAGGGCAGACCCCTCACAGGGTAGATTATTGATATAGTCAAACATTTTAACCCTAACAAGTTAACTTTATTACTAAATTAGTGATGATTTGTGGGTTTCATCCCCCACCTAGTTTTACCTTCATTCTGAAGTGTTTCTGGGTAACCAAAATCTTTGTGTCATGTGATTATTTTTCATGCATGTGATTGATATATTAGATCTATATGCTATTATAGTTTGATTATATAAGTTATGCATGCATAAGCAATTGGATATGAGATGGTAAATGTGGTGAATGTGTTGGTGTTTCAAAACTACCAAGTTGCAAAAACCCAATGCTAGGATGAAAAAGATACAACAAGGTCTAAGGATTAGTTGATTCCCATATTCAACCAAATTTATCTCAGATCTGGACCAACTTCAATAGAGCACAAAGACACTCTACACTTTAGGCTTTGTAGGGCCAAGGCGGGTGAACCTTAGGGATTGAAATGATTTGTTCTTTGATATTCTTCTTCGAAACTTATTTATTGTACTATTCTTTCTAGATCTATTCCCTATGGCAGAAAATGGTCAACAATCTTCCTGAACTTGTAATTAACTCCTTGATTATAGTAGCCAACTATGCCTCAGAGGAAAGCTATTAGAAATAAGTAATAACCAGTAATTTAGTTCTTCGTTGCTGGAATAGAAAATCAATTTAAATGGGTATTGTATAACCATATGAGTTCATTAATTTGCATCACAAATGTATGACTAGTACCTTATTCATTTGTTACACAGAGTCAAACCAGTAGAATATTGACCTATTTAATTAACTTGCAATTAAAATTATCAGTTGTTAACCCTAAATCCCATTCTTATGATATCTCTCCTATATACCTAGAAACCCTATCAATTCATAGAAGTAGATACTTAATTCTTTTAATTAAAAGCAAAAATCAAATGATATACAACCTATCCAATCTGCATTAAATTGATAGAACTTTATTCAATCAATCTCAAAATAGAAAACATATGAAAATAGAGACAAAATTTGGAGACACAGATATTCAAAACTCCTCTGTTTGTATTAATCTTCCTTGAAAATCATACATTACTGATATAATACTCAGAATATAACTCAAAACTTTATAATCTTAGCCATTCAATGTTCACTATATTCTTGGATTTGAAAAATTGAATACAACATATCATTGACACAAAAACTAGACCGACTGCAATAGCAATAAACACCAAAATTCTACAAATTTTGAACCCTCACTCCACATCTTGGAAATCATTCTATAGGATGGATTGAGACTAGCTTCAAATGGGAGGATAAATATCAAAATCTACTGGAAAGCAAATACAAATATATTTCACATGGTACTTTTGCAAACATTCTATGTACTTTAATCAAAATTGGGATGTAGTTGCAAAATTGGTAGGCACTTTCTGTAGGCGTCTCCAACATATTTTTGTTTGTCTTTAACTGTTTGTCACTTTCCTTGCCCCTTTTCTTTACCCTTTTGTCTCTTCTACCATTTTATTGAAATTCTTTAATTGCTCCCTATTGGCAGACCCTTAATTTCTCCCACTACTTCCCATACATATATTTCCCTTTTAATGGGCCACTCAATACCTCTAACTTTGCCTATTCCACCTAGCATCTGTGATGGTTTTTTCTTCTATTAAAAATTTGTTTAAGTCTATCTCAACTTTAAGCAATAAATCAATCAAGATGTTAAAAGGAACACCGCTATCATCTTCAAAAATTGATGTTGTTCCTGCTTGTGTTAGTATTGAATTGAAAGAATCTAATCATTCTTGCTAGTCTTTCAGTTTACTGTGAGCATCCAAAATTTATGTGATATAGGTCTCAATCCATTGTGAAAAGACTTTCATCCTACCTTCTATCATTTGTAATTTACCAGTGAAGAAACCTATTAATTCTCTTACTGTTTCCACGCCTTCTTTAACTGTAATGATTTTATCTAGTAGGTCTAGCTTCTTTGCCATTAACATGATCAACCTCTCTAAGAATTGTATATATGGCCCCCATAGACTAAAAGTGAGTGATAGCCATGCAAGTGCTTCATTGAAAACATGCTCAACATCTTGTAAAGAAATATAGAGAGTGTGAGCTTGTTGAGAAATCTTCTTCAGAGTCTCTACTCTATGGCCTATCATCCTTTTCAAGATAGTTGTCCTTACCTCATTAGCTTGCTATTGGATTTGAGCATCAATGCTCATCCTTCTAGGCATTGTTTCCTCTTGATCCATTTCTATAGTTTCGGTAGATGCTTCTTGTTTAATCTTCACAGGTTGTTCAATGCTGGCCTATGCCCTATTTTGCTCTACACTATCTAGTTGCTCCCTCAAGGATGCAATTTCAATTTCTAACCCCTGAGATTTGGCCTCCAGTTCTTCTATTCTTTGTTTATATACATGGCTCTTCCTAAGCTCTTCTTCATAGAGTTTCCTAGCATCTATGTAGTCCTAGAATGTTCTAGCTAGTTTTGTTTCTATTTCTTCCACTTTAGTCTCATTCATGAATGAGAAGTGTTTCATAGCCTTGGAGATTTCTTTACCTGGTGTGCCTTGTAGAGTCCACACTATCATGTTTCCTTGATCAATACTCTATACATCCTTTAACTTAAGTTTTTTTTTTTCAGGAGCCATGCTCCATATTGCTAGAGACTTGGAATCAATATTGAATCTTGATCCCCTTTGAAGTCCATCAGCTCCAAATGCTTCATAATATATAGCATTTCTTGTCTTCTTATCTGGTCAAGCATGGAAGCTTGTTCTAGATCCCAACCAAGCACCATAATCATACAACTTCTTTGTACTAGGTCTCTAGCCTCTATAGGAGTCATCACCTCACTCTCTGGGTCATAGGGATGAAGATTGTCAACCAATTCTTGTTTCTTTTCATGAGATTCTCCTGGTTTAAGCTTCACTACTAGTTCACTCTACTTCACTTTGTAGAAGAAATTTTTTAACTCAATAGATTTGATGAACTCATCATCTTCTATAAATTATTGATCTTGAATGATCCTGTCATCCCATCTTGTTGTTGCCAACTTTAGATCAACCAAAGAATTCTTTGTTGCATTCACCCTATCCTATATGTAACTCTACCTCAGATCAACAAAATATTGATTTCTTCTAGGCATGATTTAAAGTGTCCTTTGTTTTACCTTTTTAGGTATATGGATCAATTTCTGCCTTTTTTTACCCTTGGTAACCCATGATGCTTCAACAGGCTCATCCTCTTCAACTTCCAAAGTTACATCTGGCTCTGGGCTATCAGGATTTATCCTTTCCTCCTCTCCAATTGGCCCTGCAAGCATTTGTGCCATGATCTCAGCATGATCATCCACCATCTTCCTTATTCTTTAGGGATAAGGGATATCCATATAAAAACCCTTGAAATTTGGGTCTACTCTCTTCATCTCTTTCTCTACCCTCAAAACATCATCAAATTTGGCTAGCTTATCCGCAACTTTGCCCTCAGCTACAATATTTGGGATGAGGTCTTCATGAGGTGATTCCTTTGTATTTTGTAATACATAACCCCTAATTTCTTTCAAGGTGTTCCTCATGTAGCCATCTAAGTCATACATCCTATAGGGAGCAGTTGACAAATTATAGTGGTGGAGGAAAGAATGTATTTGGTCTAAGGTTCTTTTCCAATTGAAAAGTCTCCTACTCTAAAGTACCTACACAAAAATGTACCCTTGTGCACTTTTGGCCCTAGGTATTCTCTATTAACCAAAAAAAATTACCACATGAATTCAATGATGGCTAGTCTAGGAGGAATATATTTGGGCAATATGTGGGGTGGCTGAGGACAACCATATACTCTCATGAGTGAAGAAGTTGGGAACAAGAAAATGTCTCCCTAATTGTGATCTAATCTCTTATTTGTAGGTAGGAGGGCTGGTCTCAAAAGACTTTTTAACACTTCAAGAGCCTTAAAGAAACTAGGGTCTAGCATTCTCATAATCATAGAACTAAAGTTATTGAAAAAAGAAACACATTCAAATCTATCCCATACTCGTGTCCACAATTGAATTGGTAGCTTTCCATTGGCTTTTGATGTTTGATCAATGAAATCTAGGCTAATATACCCCACATTCTTATATAGAATCAAATGCATAAGTAATGAATAATGGTTGAATCTAAAATTCCCTATTTCGCCTCTCCGTTCCATCTCAATATTACCTTTGATTTTCTCCAGGATAAAATCTACATAATCATATTCTCCATCATGATATGCATCCTATACATCTTTGGTCACAATGCACATCAATCCATAACATATCAAAACCATCTCTACCTATTACTTTGTGGACACTATACATAGTCTTAACAAAGGAATTCTTGAATTTTTCCAGGGGCATAATCTTTTTTGCCTTCTTTGGATAATCCCCAACCTTATTAAGTCCATTATGATGTGTTGCATCATAGATCTTCTAGTATAGGCTTTTGTATATCTCTCATACCACTCAACACCAAGGAAAGCGGCATCCCTGTAGAATGCATACAGATCTCTAAAATCATGGTCATTTGCAGAATTAACATTTGATGAGTCTAGGAACAACTTTATTCATTCATTTGCAAATTTATTTGGTTTCCTCTACCTAGTTTTTCCTCCTTTGGAAGTATAAGTCTCAGTAACTTCCATATTTTGTAGCTTAAATTTCTTCTACTTCTTTATCTGACATCTTGAATGTGAATTAAAAATCAAGAAACTTTGTAATTGGCACTGAAAACTCTAGAATCTTTGTGTTGAAAACTCTGCAAATGCTCAAAATCTTCTTCTTTCTATAAATGGTAATATGCTACTAGCTATAGAGCATTTTATGCTATGTGTACTTCATCAACCATCTCTATGCATTAATTTCCACATGTACGAGCCTTAAACTCAATTTTTTGTGACCTCAATGAAGCATCGCCATAACTATCTAGCTCGGTATTCCCTGTACTTTACTCACACTTCATCAGTTGAGAATCTAGGTCACTTTTCCAGCTTAGAAAAAGGGCAAAAAGTGCTTTCATGTCCTGTTTTAGGACTTGTGATCCTATGATTCACTTTAAAATTCAAACCCTTTGTATCATCTTTAGCAAGGAATTTGGCCTTTATGATCTTATGATCACTTCCTCATTGCATGATTGAGAGTACCTTTCAAGTCTGCTATGGTCTTACACTTAGCAGTTTACAAACCCTTTCGTAGCATCATTCCAATATACATAGACCTTTGTGATCTTACGAGAATAACTTTGCATAGCATTAAGCCTCATCTTTTCTTATCTTATGATCTCTTGATCATTTTATATAAACCACTCCATAACTTCATAAGCTTTCTCTTAACCATTGACTTTACCTCCCAAACATACACGACTATGGATTTTCTTTATCGTGGCTTCATAAATCCTAACAATTACTGTGCTTTGACATTTACAACCATATGCTTAGCATTGCCTCGTTGCTTCGAAGGCCATTATGGTATGCCCTTGTGATCTTACAATCCACCACCCTTTGTATCTTCATGAGATTCAATTGACATGTGTTCATTTTCTTACACCTATGCTTTAGGCCCCACTTTGTAAGATTGTAACCATTCACACCTTTAGTTCTTTATGTCCTATGATCTTACGATCTCTTTGCTCTCGTATGGTTGAGGGTTCCCTTTTGAGCCTTTATGCTTATATGCTCTTCAGCTTATCGTAACATCGTATCACTTGTTATTTACCATAAGACACTTATGATGACATGATATTAGGACAATCGTAAGATTGAAAACTTCAAAACGCACATCTGCAATGCTATGATTACAT
The DNA here is from genome assembly GCA_028749045.1 of Cupressus sempervirens. Classification (NCBI taxonomy): domain Eukaryota; kingdom Viridiplantae; phylum Streptophyta; class Pinopsida; order Cupressales; family Cupressaceae; genus Cupressus; species Cupressus sempervirens. The sequence continues at coordinate 198,743,016 of CM053792.1, forward strand.
TGAATATCGTAACATTGGGAGACCCAACATTTACCTTTATGATCCTTCGCTAACCTTTACTTTGTAGCATCAAGAGAGGGAAAACTTAGGCTTTCAACTAGATGCTTAAAAGATTGATCATAAGATCATAATATAAGATGGAAAAAATAAAAATCACATGCAATCTTCTACTTGGTACAAAACCTAGGGTAAAGGTCAAAATTTTTCACGGATTTAAGAAACTTCTCAATGACAAGGTAAAGACATAATCATTGGGGCATCATAATATCCTACTAGGGAAAAAATTTAAAACTAGGCTAGGGAAAAATATTATCAGGTTAGGGTTTTTACTAGAAAATGCATAACAAACCTTAACTGCACAACAATTTCCAAGACATTTTCACCATAGGTTTTTCAAAACTTTGGTATAGTGAAAAAGAAGGCTATCATAATGTATTTCAGAATTGTTAAAAAGGTTTAAGTGTTACAGATCATGATTCATTCCCCCCCACTATATCTTAGTGTCCAATTAAGACTTCCAACACAGACATCAAGATAAACCTCACAAACATAAATCTCTGGTCAAAGAATGAAAGGTATCACAACACCGAGATTATATAAACATAATAAAGGAAAATGCAAGCCTTTGATGCACAACCTAACTTGGCAAACTATAACAACTTGCATGAAAGCATCACAAAAGAAAAAACTTTAAATGAAACCACAAAGAGAAACATAGGTCTCCAACCACATGGTTAGACTCGTTTATTTTCAAAATCCTAGTTTGACAATTTGGATGTTTAATCATTATGTTTTCAAAAGTAAATATCGTCTCTAGATTATGCATATAAAATCCTTTTAAGAAATAATATTAAAAATATAGATCCAATAATTCTAAAAATATGTTTATAATTCTATAAATATTCCTTATTAATAAATTGTAAATATAGCCCTATTTACTATCACCAATTTTTATATGAAATAGCGAATAGATTAAGTAAATTTCATTAATTAAATACCTTTCATAAAAAAAAATATTAAACTTTCATTAGTATAATATTAACATTATTATAAAAATTAAAATTTTAATTAATAAATTCTAAACTATTTAATTTTTAAGTAAAAGTAAATTTTTTAAAAAAATTAATAACCCCCAATTGGGGTTGGGCTTGCGGTCATAGCCCATATGGGTTCACGCGGCCTTCCCTTTAAGGAAAGGAGTCGCCTTGCTAGCTTGCGTTGCCTCGACAACATTCATTGCATAGCAACACATGAAGGGGAGCTCAATGACCCCCTTCCAAATTATTATTATTTTTAAAAGTATAATTTTTTTATATATAAAATCAATGAAAGGAACCCTAATAAAAGCATATATATATATATATATATATATATATATATACTAGTTTTCACAATAGTATTATGGCAGGAAAATTTAATCCAATCCACCAAATCATGAATTAGTTTGTCATAATTTAAAGATTCCTTATATTGATCCGATGAATTAAATTCAAGTAACCCTAATTAATATAGTTTTTTTCCTCTACAATTTCCTTCAGTGAATTTTCAATCAAGGATTTGATAATCTAAAGTTTTCTCAATCAATATGATTAAATAACAACCAAATTTCAACACCCATCAAGCACAAAGTAGACAGATACGTTCAAGCAAAATTACTACTCTAGGCTTTTAAACCCTACCTTATTTCGATGTTAACAATTTGGACAATTTGGTAAAACCCCTTGCTAATCCAAACCCTTTGAAGCTTCTAATAATTCCTTTGCTCAAATTCTTGAAAATTTGCTCCCCAAAACTTGTATATGAAATAATGAACCAAAATCTTCTAATATAGAGCCCTAACTTCTCTTTGGGGTTTTTATCTCTAAAAAGTCCTAAAATACAATTACTTGTTTGATTAATCCTTTCATGCATATTTAACTCATTTTTACTTAAAATATATACTGTTAAATTTATTTCCCCACTTTATTATTTACTGCAAGCACTTTAAAAGAAATATTTATTATTATAATCAATAATGATGATTTATGTGCATTATTAAATTGCAACTCTAATTTAGCCAATATTAATTTAAAATAATAATAAATATATGTATGTATGTATGTATATACATATGTGTGTGTGTGTGTGTGTGTGTGTGTGTGTGTGTACATATATACATATACATATATAACTTTAGGATAAATCTTTTAAATGAAGAACATATTCAAATAATTCCAATGAATTAAATATCATCTTATTTTATTATTTTCTCTTCTTAATCAAATAAAATTTAATAATTCAAGCATACCAAGCACCACAACTAAACCATTTACCAAATAGAAACACATAAAATGACGCAAACAAAATGACCAAAGTCAAAGTCAAATGACATACACAGAGAAAGACTCACAAGTTTCATAAAGGGTAGATAGTCAGTTACGAGTCCTCCTTCTCACTACAAGTAATTAGGTTTGTGGCTGGCATTAGATTTGATCATTATCTTCTCATTCTTACCATTGAGTTATTCCGATAGGGCATGCTCATCTTGGCAATTCAAGAAAGTCGATGCCCAATACCTACAACTTGCATAAAAGATGAGCATGTACATATGCATATATATCTAAGCTAAATAAGAAATGGTGGGGATTGGTACATCATGTAGATCCTTGCTAGTAGGTGACTATGGCTCTCTCACTCAAACACATTAGACATGTCATACATAAAAGTAAAAGAGACACACATGCTATACGAATGCAAGTATGGGGTAAGTACCATAATAAATCATGAGTAAAAATCATTGCATATTCAGATATGACCATTCATCATCATGAATATAAAATAATAATCATTTAGGGACATATCATACGATGTCATCAGAAGAGCAATCACATTTATCGACTAAGAGTAATTAAAGCATCATTGGTATGAAAGTAATCATAACCATCAATTAACATGTGAAATGTGTGTGTGTGTGTGTGTATATATATATATATATATATATATATATATCCAAGTCATAAAATAAAATCCTACCATAAAACTCTAGAACTAGCACATGCATGAAAAATAGGCCTAAAAGAGTTTAGAGAACATATCAAAAAATAAAACTATAGGTGCGCATTACAGAGTCTCAAAAGGAAGTCTAAAGAGGTTTTGGCTATTAGTGTGGGAGGATAGAAAGATATCCTGGTAGGAAGGTTAAACACTTCTTTTCAAAATGAGGAACTTGAAATTTTCCAAGGCACTGACAGTCATGAGATCTTTCTTTCGGATGCAATGGTGGAAAACATTTCCTTGTCTCTCCATTTATGCTTAGTGGGATGCTTTATTTCATTTAGAGCATTATTGTACATGGTCCTAAAGTAGTGTGGTCAAAGATGAAAATTGAAAGGGAGCTTATGTGCTTCAACTATATTGGGTGGCCTCTTTTTGTTCAAATTTAACGTTGTTGAAGATTTGGCATTGATTCTATCTAGCTCTTGGACTTATGGGAAACATAGTCTAGCTTTGACTAAGTAGTGTCCTTGATTTGAGCCAACTATGGAACTTTTTTGTCTAGCCTCAGTTTTGGTAAGACTGTTTGGCCTCCCCATAGAACTTTTCAATGAAAAATTGTTTAGATGGATTGGAAACTCATTTGGTCACTATATGTCAACAAACACCGTTACTATTTAAAGAATTAGACTTTAATATGCTAGATTTTGTGTTAATATTATTGTGAACAAACCCATCCCGAACTTTGTGTTGGACTTAAGTAGTTGCAATGGCATAATGAACTAGAAAATGGTGATGAATAAGGAGTAGCATCACAAACACCTAAGCATTGTCCAAGACTTAGAGTGTTGTCATTGATTGGCAACTAGTTAACATGAGTAAGAAGCATTGCAAGGCAATGCAACCACTGGTAGAATGGTATATTGGTCATGAAAAATGAGTAGTGGAGTCAACGATATCACTGACAGATAGGCATAAAACCTATTTTTATCATGGATCACCTAAGCCGAGTCACAAATGATGTTACACAACTAGAGGATGGTGTGATAATGATGCGACACACACACAATAAGATTGTGATAATGATGTGACATACACACAATAAGAAATGACTGATATGAGTAAAGAATGCAAGACACAAGTCTAGATATAAACTTATAGGAGTATAGGCAAGCCCACATGAATAGACAACTATGTATAGGTAGTCACAGGCATTTAGTGACTAGCTCGCTTATGGATTTCAAATTATGATTGCATGTTTTGAGTGGGATAATTTTAGGGTTTTGACATCTAAACAATATGAGTGTATTTAAGGACACTTGAATTTTTTTGATGATGTTATTGTTGTTGAAGATATTATTTCTTGAAGATCTACAGAATGGAAAAAGAGTTCAAAAAGAAAGAAAAGAGAATAAATAAATAGACTGGTGCACTAGAACACAAAGAGATAAGAGCAAAAAGAAGCATTCACAGAGAAAAGACAAAACAAAAGAAGGAGATCACAAAATATTTAAAGGTAATCATAGAGGATATATAGGGAAAGGTTCGTCATAATCGTAGATTTAAACCTTATTTTTCTTTCTTACCATTGCAACTATCATAAGCCTTTAATAGGGTAGACTTATACATAAGTATTTGTAATCCTCTCACAAGGTAGCTTTAATATGTTTTTGCAATCCTAATAGATTATATTCATTCCGAAGAGGATGAGTTCTCAAAAGAAACAAATTAATCCTTTAATAGGGTACCCTTTTACTTGTAAGGAAAGGCTAGTGAGTATATTACTCCCAATGCCTTTTTCACCCTCACATAGGTATTTCCAGGTATAAATACTTGTGTCATATATGTATGCCTTCTTGTGCGATCTCATATGGTTTTATTATATTACATTTATTATTATCTTACTAGTTAAGGTATTGGTGTCTAGTTTTGTGAGTAAGATCATTGCGATAATGGGTAGAAAGTTCATACTAATTCACCCTCCCCCCCACCCTTGGTACTAGTTGGGTCCAAAAATTGGTATCAAAGCTGTTAGAATTCTTTAGAATAACTGAGATGGGGGGTGAATCAGTTATTCAAGGTCCAAAATTCCCTTTTAATGCCTTTTTACTACTTTTAATGAATCCATACACCTTTCATCCATCCAATACTTAAATCAATCATATAAGCAAGTTACTGTAAATCAACATGCAAAGATAAAACGTTCAAGATCAACACATGACACAATGATTTATGTGGAAACCCAATTTGGGAAAAACCACCAGTAACATGCTACTTGATTCTCACTCTTTTGAAGTGATGCCCCGTTAAAAGCCTGCCCTGTTAAAGGCTTACAACACACTGTTAAAGGTGACCTTATTAAAGGATTTCACCAAACTGTTAGGAATGGGCCTGGTTAAAGGTCTTTAGAACATTCTCTTGGAATGTCACCCTGTTAAAAGATTTATCTAATGGCTATTAAACCAACCTAAGTCCATAGGATTTAAACTTACCAAACTGATCAAGTAATCAATTTAGTTACCACCAAGATTGTATATGTTGTCTTGCTGTATTTTTACTACTGATCTCACATATCTCCCTCTTTCATATATATCTCCCTCTTTCTTTGTATTGGTCAGTTTTCTGCAAATTTCTCCCTCTTTGACATAAATGCCAAAGATGTAGCATTTTCATCATCCAAAATATAAGCTTTGGCTTCTTGATGATTTTTCTCCCTCTGTCACCATGCTTGTGACTGATTTGGAGTTTCTGGTCCTGCTGTCATCCTTTGCATCAACCTGTTAATATTTCAATGATTGATTCCTGTTGATGCAGGACAGCTTCTTTGTTGCTTTACACTACTTGAGTTAGGGGTATTACCCCCAACTTGCCTCTAAGATATTCATAGGCATCCTTGGGCACTAGTTTAGTAAAGATATCTGTAGTTTGTTCCTTTGTGTGAATGTATTCCAGCTTTACTTGTTTGTCTTCTACCAATTCTCTGACATAATGATACTTGATTGCAATATGCTTGGTTTTTGCATGCATCACTGGATTTTTGGATATGTTTATAGCACTTGTATTGTCACAATACAATATCACAGGTTTTGTTACCTCTTCTTTCATTCCTTCCAATAGATGTGTGAGCCATACAATGTTTGTGCAATTGGCTGCAGCTGCCACATATTCTAACTCTGTAGTGGACTGGGATGTACATGTTTGGTTCTTGCTAGTCCAGGTGACCAACCTTTTGCCTAGAAATAATGCACCTCCACTTGTTCTTTTTCTATCATCAATGTTTCCTCCCCAGTTTGCATCTATATATGCATTGAGCTCAAATTTTCCATTCTTTTTGTAGTATAGACCAAAGTCATTAGTTCCTTTAAGGTATCTCATTATTCTTTTTACTGCTATGAGATGATTTTCTTTAGGATTAGCAGAGAACCTAGCCACTATTCCAACTGCTAATGCTATGTCTGGTCTAGTATGTACAACATATTATAGTTTTCTAATCATGGATCTGTACATTGTTTGATTGACTTCAGTTGACTCATCATTTTTGGACAGCTTATTTTCTGTGGCCATTGGTGTGCTGACTAGTTTGGATTCCTCCAATCCAAACATTGTGAGAATTTCTTTGATGTATTTTGATTGTGTAACAAATATTCCATGTTTGAGTTGATGTACTTGAAATCCAACAAAAAAAATTATTTCTCCAAACATAGACATCTCAAATTCATGTTTCATTTTGTCAGCAAAGCCTTTGCAAAGTACTTCCTTACCACCAAACACTATATCATCCACAAAGATTTCAGATACAATAATGTCTTTACCTTCTTTAGCTTTGATGTACATGTTGCTATTATCATCAGTTCTTTCAAATCCAATTTGCACTAGATACTTGTGAAGTCTCTCATACCATGCTCTTGGTGCTTGTTTCAAACCATAGAGTGCTTTATGTAGAATGTAGACTTCTTCTTCTAGTATACCATTTAAGAAAGCAAATTTTACATCCATCTGATAGACTTTAAAATCTTTGTAGGCAGCATATGCAAGTAAAGTTCTTACCCCTTCCATTCTAGCAACATGAGAAAATGTTTCTCCATAGTCTATTCCTTCTTCTTGAGCATAACCCTTGCATACTAGTCTAGCTTTGTTTCTGGTAATCTCACCATTCTCATCTAGTTTGTTTCTGAATACCCACTTGGTGCCAATCACATTCTTGTCAGTTGGTCTGGGAACCAAACTCCAGGTTTTATTTTTTCTTATTTGATCAATTTCTTCTTCCATAGCTTTATACCAGTCATCATCTTGTAGTGCACCATATACTGTCTTGGGTTCAAATTTGCTGATCAGACATGATTCTTGTCTTAGTTTGTTCCTTGTCATTGGTCTCGCATTTTTGTCATCAATTATCTGTTCAGTAGGGTGATGTCTTTTTACATATTTGGATAATCTTAGCTCTGTCCCTGTTTCCATGTTTGATCTTTCAGATTCAGGATCACTATGCACTTCGTTGTCAGGTTGTTCTTCATCATGTGTACTATTTTCAGAATCAGATTGTGCATTTTCTTCATTCTGCAACTCGGCTTCTGAATGCAACTTGACATTCACTGGTTGAGACTCGGCTGATACTAAATTTTTTTGTTGAGTTTCAATTTGATTGACATCATCCTTATCATCAGTCATTTCTTCATAAGAATACACAAAGGTTCTATACTCTTCCATTTTCTTTGGTACTTCAGCTTGGACTTCTGTGTGCTCATCAAAATTTACATTTGCACTTTTCACAATTTTGTTAGTGTTAGTATTCAAGCACTTATATGCCTTACTTCTAGTGGAATAACCAAGGAATATGCCTTCATCACTTTTTGCATCAAATTTTCCATTTCTAGCGTCTTTAAGGATAAAACATTTGCAACCAAACACTTTGAAATGTTTTACATTGGGTGAGTAACCATACCATAATTCAAAAGGTGTTGTATTTGTACCTTTCTTGACTTGTACTCAGTTCAGTGTATGAAGAGCTACATTTACAACTTCTCTCCAGTATTTTAGAGCAACATTCTTTTCCATCATTAATGTTCTGGCATAGTCAATTACAGATCTTTTCTTCTTTCAGCAATTCCATTCTATGGGGGAGTTCTAGGAGCTGACATTTGTCTTTTGATTCCTTTGTTATTGCAGAATATTTTGAATTCATTTGATGTAAATTCACCACCTCTATCTGATCTTAGGCATTTCAAGCTTTTTCTAGTTTCCTTTTCTTTGATTTCATCTGTTCAGCATCTTTCAGTGATAACTTGGCCTTAAAAGAAAATTTAACATTTTCAGGTTTGTAGTTGTCAAAGTTAGATAACTCAAATGCAGTGAGTCTACCGATTATACCTTCAAAACTTAGATTATTTCCTGGTATACATCTTAGCTCTTGTATTGCTGATACTATTATAGCATAGATAGGGAGCAAGGTTCTTAAGAACTTACTATTAACAGTATCTTCATCCAGTTGACCACTCAAGCATCTTATTGCACTTACCACTTCCTTTATTCTTGCACCATACTGAGCAACATTCTCATTTTCTTCCATTTTCATGTCATCAAACTTTCCTCTGAGACTTTCTTTTTTTGCTCTTTGTACATTCTGATCTCCTCCATAGATGTCTGATAGGGCTTTCCACATTTTGAATGCAGTGTCACATCCTTTGATATCATCAAATTCAGCATAACTGAGTGTAGAGGCAATTTCCAACATCGTCTGATTGTGTTCTTGCTTGTTTTTCATGTCTTCTGCAGTAGGAGCACCTGTTGGATCTACATGTTCAGTGACAATTGAATTTTGGGCATAATCTCCTATGGATCCAAGATGTAACTTCATCAAACTTTTCCATGCAACAAAGTTTTCTTTGTTAAGCTTGGGAACTTCTCTTTTTGCCATTTTGATCTTTTCTGCTTGTAGTCCTTTTAAACTGAATCAACAGTTAGGCTCTGATACCAATTGTTAAAATTCTTTAGAATAACTGAGAGGGGGGGGGGGGTGAATCAGTTATTCAAGGTCCAAAATTCCCTTTTAATGCCTTTTTACTACTTTTAATGAATCCATACACCTTTCATCCATCCAATACTTAAATCAATCATATATGCAAGTTACTGTAAATCAACATGCAAAGATAAAACATTCAAGATCAACACATGACACAATGATTTATGTGGAAACCCAATTGGGGAAAAACCACCAGTAACATGCTACTTGATTCTCACTCTTGTAAAGTGATGCCCTGTTAAAAGCCTGCCCTGTTAAAGGCTTACAAAACACTGTTAAATGTGACCCTATTAAAGGATTTCACCAAACTGTTAGGAATGGGCCTGGTTAAAGGTCTTTAGAACATTCTCTTGGAATGTCACCCTGTTAAAGGATTTATCTAATGGCTATTAAACCAACCTAAGTCCATAGGATTTAGACTTACTGTTACAATTGCTAGAAAGTAACGATAATGGTCTTTTGATCTGATATAACTTACAACATACTTTGCAGATTTCAGATCACACTTTTCAGTTCAATCCTTATGCTTGGCTTTAATCACTTCAGCTCTGACTGCTTGTCTTCCTCTCAAGCTTCGTCTCGTTGAGTCTTCTTACTCATTCTGCCAATGCAATCATCCTTCTGGTCGTCTATCCAAACAGAGTTTCTATGCTTTCTTCTCCTTAGCACCTTCTTCAGTACTTCATGCTTTTATGCTCAACCACCTCTCTCTCTCTTTTCATTAACTTATGTCTTCTTAAATAGAAGTCTGATTTGCCTTTGCCACTCAATTCTCCCTTTCCAATTTTAGGGTTTCAAGATGGATTAGGTAGGATACAATGTATCTACCCCATATCTTATTTTCTTCTAGAAACTTCACCAGTTGTATCCTTAAAAGAAAAATGTTCTACATGGTGTTCTATGCCACTAGCTCATCATTCTTATCTTCCTTTTAATTCATGAATTTCTAGATAACAACCTTGTCGGCTTAGATCTGGCAAATCTTTGATTTCCAAAATAATGCAGCAACTCAGCATTATTGAGTTACTGGTGCTCGGCACCTATACCTGCTCGGCACTTGGTTCTGCTCGACACTTGATTTTGCTTGGCACTTGGTTCTGCTCGGCACTTGATTCTGCTCAGCACTTTGATTCTGCTCTGTGTCACTCGGCATCTAAAGTTTACTCAGCATCTAAAGTTTACTCGGCATCTGGAGTTTACTCAGAATCTTTAGTTTACTCGACATCTTTAGTTTACTCGACATTTTTAGTTTACTCGGCATCTTTAGTTTACTCGACATCTTTAGTTTACTCGCCATCAACTAGGAATTTGCTCGGCTCTTACTAGCTTGCTCGGCTCCTTCTCTCTAATGAGCTTAGTTTGAGCTTTACAAAAGACTTAGCCAAAACCTTAAATCTTTGATATGTTTTAGTGTGCTCATTCTTTGTATCTTATAGTATGTCATCAAATACACTTTTTCATCAATGGCTTAGCTGATCCTTGTACTTCATTACAACATCATAACTTCAACCTTTCTCTAGGTGTTCTAGTTACATCTTATTGATTGCCTCCACCTTGACAATCAACTAATTCATAGTATTTGGATCACTAAAGCAATTGTCATTCCTGCAAGTAGCAAGTTTGACATCAATGACAAAACAATGATTGAGGACATTCTTTACCAGTTCCATATATTATGCTAACAACTTTTCTCATGATCATTTCAATCATTTCCAACAAAAGCCTTAACCCTAGTAGTGAAAAGTATGACAACTCGAGGGAAGATTAAATGGAAGCCACTAGACTTCATAGAAAACTTAATGATACTCTAGACACTATTAAGGACTTACAAGAAAAGTTGAGAGAATTACACGAAAAGAGAAAGAAACTAATGAAGAAGCTAGATGAAAGTCAAGAGATAATAGAAAAGCTAAAAGGTAGAGCAGATATAAAGAATTTGAAGAAGCAATATCAAAACTCATGGCTGATAATGAGAAGTTAATCAGAAGGATAACGATAATGAAGAAGGAACAAGAATTGGCAAGGATAAGAATGAGTGAAGTTCAGGATGAGAGAGGTAATGCCATTATGCCAAGAGATCGAACCATCCAAGAACTAAGAATAGACCAATAAGAAAAATGAAAAGCTAAATAAATGTTGAGAGAAAAGGAAGAATAAATGACTATGAGAGAAGAAGAGCACTAGTACATTCGACAAGAGAACAATATTTTGCACAAAGAGGATCATGACAAAAATAAAACAGTTAAAGTTCTAATTGAAGAATACAAGAATATGGAAGAGAAATTTCATCAACTATTGGATGAACTAAAGTACATAGAAGGAAATAATGAAATACTGATGAATTCTAATGAAAGCACAAGGAAGTTGGAAGAGAAACTCAAATCTCAAAGGAAGACTATTTGTTCAATTGGTCTAGGATTTGAAGGAAACAACAAAATGGAGAAAAGAGAGTCTTCTAGAGTGGAAGACTTGAACCTCAGGAGGAACACAAGAACCCCAAAAATATGCAAGACATTCAACATACATACTTCCTACTATTATGGTAAAGTAGGACATATGTCAAATGTTTTTTGGCACATGCAAGTAGTAACGTCTACTCGACATGCCTAAAAAGGCTACTACAATATTTGCCACCAATATGAACACAATACACATGATTGGAAGGACCATGAAAATAAGGAAAGAGTAGAATGTTATTGTTATCATTGTTACCCCACACTATGAAATTGACAACTCATGCTCAATAGAGTACATAATGAGTAAATGTGGCTCAAAAAACCCTACAAGATCACAAAGAAGGTGATTGAGAGAGTCACAAGATTCAGTGGAACCTAAGTGAATTTGACAATAAAGAAGTATTTTCCAATAGAAGTGGCCAAAGTGATTGGATGCCACCATGATGGACACATGTATTTGATAAAGGACATTACTAATGAGAAGATAAAGTTTGCAACAATGGTGATTATACACTTACTCTATCACTCCAAATGAGTAATAGCATGCCAAGTAGAGTGGTATATGGTGTACAAAAAATTGTAAAGGAACACACTCCACTTGATCTAAGTGGATGGATAGACATGCAACTACTAGAGAATCTATAGAAGATTAAGAGGGATAACATCACATACATCTTTAAGTATAGTGCTAAGAAATGGCATTACTGCCCAAATCACAAATGTATACAACAAGTTGGGAAATAAAGGCCCTGAACTACTAGATGGATATTTCAAGAAGTTCTAGTTGGAAATGCAACAAAGGAGGAGGATACCCATGAATCTTATTATAGACTACAAAAAAAATAAATTATTTCTTGACAAGAACAAACTAGTGCATTGTGTAAGCAATTCAACCATGAACCCATTGCTTGACACAATTATCATTTGAGGTTGATGAAGGCTCAACAAGAAAACATGTTGAGTGATTTCTAGCAATGCCCATTGACATGAAAAGGGAAAGGTTCAACAAAAGAGAAAATGAAAGATATAAAGGAGAAACAAGAGACACCTGTTGAGGAAAAGAAGAAGAAGAGAAAAAGTCAATCTTCAAGGTAGGTTAACAAAGAATAAATAGGAGAAGAACAACAACAACAAAGAGAGGAGACTTCACCTGAGCTTGTATTGGGAAGGGAATCCATTGGGAAAAGGAACCCTACTATCGTTAAACCTCCAAAGGTAGAGACATATAAGAGAAAGACAACTGAAAAGAAGAAGAAGCCTCCAACCCCACCAAAGGAAGAAGAGTTAGAAGAAGAAAGAAAGATTGAGAGTCTCGAATTACCAAAGGAATGTAAGAAACTTACTTTCAAGAATATTTTAAATGATATTAATCAGAATGGAAATTATGATATACTAAATATTATTTTTACAAAGCTTAACAAATAAAATAAGGATAAAATTGTAAATGTATTTTTGTTAAGTATGAGAATATTAAATAAAACAACACCAACCATCAAACTACTAGTACCAAGTGCAATTGACAAAAATATGTATCACGAGTGGATGAAATGAATCATTGGGTGTAAGAGCATGCTAGATGAAACTTTAGGTAAGATACGACCCAATTATGATGAAAATGAAAGAAAATAATTGGTAGAATTGAATGCAAGAAGCATCTCAACATGCCAATAGAAGTGGCCTTAGTAACTACATGATTGAGAAAGGAAGAATGTAAGAATGCAAGAAAGTTTTGGAAAAACCCCATAAGTCAAGAAGAATCAATAATGAAGAAGCAATATGATACAAAAAAAGTGCCACATTTTTCAAAAGATAAAATAGGTGAAGAAACACCAGGTAAGTCATTAGAGAAACATGACTCACTAAAGAAAATAACAAGATACACCAATGCACTGGCCTAGAAAATGACTCAAATGAGTTAAGATTTGAATAAGAAACCTAAGGACAACGAAGAAGTGCAAAAAGAGAAGACAACAACAAGATCATAGGTGGAAGCACAATGTAAAGATGATTCATAGGTAGGTGAAATTCATCTTGAGATAATTAATGTTACCATGATGGAAGCTAGTCTAGAGAATAACATAGAGAAGGAGAAAGGTGATTTACAAGGTTAGACTATGATCAATGACAAGAAGAAGGTGGAAGAGAAGGAGAAAAGTTAGAAGATAAAGATCAAGTCACTAATGTCACACTTGAGGAACTACTGATACCTATGATGGAAATCCATGAAGATATAATGGAACATAATCATAGAGAGAGAGCAGGCAAAGGAGATGGATCAAGAATAGAGGCAAACTATGTTGCAAACATCAGAGACATAAAAGATTCCAATTAAGACAAGGTCATTGGTACCCCATCCATGTTGTGATATGGAGCCTAATTAGACTCGAAGGTTTATTCGGCATGGTTTTCTCCTTATATGATTTCTATAAATGTTCCAAGATGAGGTCAAGGGGTAGTGCCCCAAGTGCACTCCCTATCACTATATAGGGTGGGGTTGAGGGGCAACGCTCCTACGAGGGTTTTGGGGGGCAGTGCCCCTGAAGCCAAAAATGCCCTTATATTGTAAAAGGCACTGGTTGCTATTTTTCCTAGTGGATGACTTATTCTAGCCCTAATTTTGTCAAGGCTTAGGGTTAGGGATTTCATAATGTAATGGTGATATTGTAGCTTCTTGCGAGAGTATTGAGTTGTAAGAGATTATGGATTGTAATTAGGTTGTAATCACTCGATAATAATAATATTGGACTTGCTATTGGTGGACATAACCTAGGGATTGGGTGAACCACATTAAATCTTGGTGTCTTGTGTTCCCTTTTATGCGATCTACCTTTTTTTTCCTAGTATTGGTTATATTTGCATGTAAATGTTATTTATGTCTAAGGTTAATCCTAACAAGTGGTATTAGAGCCAGATGGTCATCATTTTTTTTTAGCCACAATATCATCTCTTTTTTTTTTAGCGATCCTCTATAGGAAAGTCTCATGGTTGAGTGGAAGTGATGGTAGATGAGAGTAAGCTTAGGGTTGACAAGTTTAATGGGCAGAACTTTAAGTTATGGAAAATGCAAATGGAGGACTATCTTTATTAGAAGGATTTATGAAAGCCATTGGAAGGAAAAACCAAGAATCAGGGATCTATGGCAAATGACAATTGAGATCTTTTAGATAGAAAGGCACTTGAAAGCATTTGATTATGCCTGGCACCAATGGTGGCATTTAATATTACAAAAGTGAAGAAAATAGAAGAGTTGATGGAACCCTAGCAAAACCCTATGAAAAGCCCTTCGCTTCAAATAAGGTATTTCTTATGAAGCATTTATTTAATATGAAGATGATAGAAGGTGGATCTATTGCAGATGATTTAAATGAGTTTAATAATGTTACTAGTCAATTATCTTCTACAAGTATTAACTTTGATGAAGAAATTAGGGCTATCTTGATTTTGCCTTCTTTGCCTCAAAGTTGGAATGACTTGGTAATGGTTGTGAGTAATTCAGTTTCCAGATCTAATACCCTAAAATATGACAATGTAATTGATGTTATTTTGAGTGAGGAAACTCGTAGGAAAACCTTAGGTGGATCTACATCAAGAAGTGCTTTGAATGCACAAAGAAGAGGTAGAATGACTGAGAGAGGAAATAATTCCAGAAATCATGCAAAATCAAGAGGAAAGTCAAAAGGGAAGAGGTCTCAATCCAAAGGACTAAGAGATTGTTGGTACTATGGTAAAACATGGCTTGTCTGTTTGGGGGATAATGAACCTTTTCAGATTGTTGGAAAGGGAAAAGTTAAGATTAAGTTGTAGAATGGGAATCATTGACTACTACATGAGGTAAAACATGTTCCAAGGCTAAGTAGGAATTTAATTTTAGTAGGGTAACTTAGTGATGAGGGTTTTCTACTTGCTTTCAATGATAAAAAAAACTAGAAGGTTTCAAAAGGTTCCCTTGTAATAGCAAAAGGTGTGAAAGTAGGCACCTTATATCTTTGTACAGGTCATATTTTTCCTTCTACTTTAATTGTTTTAGAGAAAAATGATTGTTCAGGAACAACTGTTGCAGTTGAGCAAGGAAAATAAATAACTGCTAAAGATTCTAATACAGCGCTGTGGCACAACAGACTTAAGCACACAAGTGAGAAAGGTATGAAAGTACTCAATTCAAAGAAAGTTTTACCAGGTCTGAAATGTGTTAATATGGATTTATATGAAAGTTATGTGTATGTAAAACAAAAGAGAGTGAGTTTTGTGAAGACTGGGAAGGAAAATAAAAGTAAGAAATTAGAGCTTCTACATACAAATGTGTGGGGACCAACTCAGGTATCTTCTCTTGGTGGATCTCATTATTATGTTATATTTATTGATGATGCAACTAGAAAAGTATGGGTTTATTTCCTTAGACAAAAATCTAAGGTATTTCAAACTTTTAAGAAATGGAAATGCTTGGTTAAAAATGAGACTGGTAAGAAACTAAAATGTCTTAGATCTGATAATGGTGGCGAGTATTGCAGTCGTGAATTTGAAGATTATTGCTCCACTAATGGTATTCATAGATAGAAAACTATTCCAAGGGCTCCATAGGAAAATGGAGTGGTTGAATGCATGAATATGACTATAATGGAGCATGTAAGGAGCATGAGGTTGCATGCTAGGTTTCCCTTAAACATGTGGGCATAGGCTATCAATACTACTATATATTTGATTAATAGAGGTCCCTCTACTCCTTTGAGTTGTGGTATTCTAGAGGAAGCATGGACTAATAAGAAGGTGAGTTATTATTTTCTTAGAACTTTTGGTTGTGAAGCACTTTAACATGTTGATTATGAAAATAGAACCAAGCTAGAAGCTAAGTCAAAGAAATGTGTATTTTTTGGATATGTCATTGATGAATTTGGTTATAGGCTTTGGGATTTTGAAAATCGTAAAATTGTAAGAAGCAGGGATGTCATATTTAATGAGAAAGTGTTGTACAAAGATCTATTGCAACAACATGAGAAGAAAGAAAATGATTATGTAGTGTTGGATGATACTCCAAAAGTTGATGTTCCAACAATTCCTTATGATCTACAACAATTATAACAACAAATACCACACACCTCAGTGAATGTTAGACAGTCAACAAGGATAAGTAGATCTCTAGAAAGATTTTCTCCCTCTTTGTATTCTATTTTACTTACTGATGTTGGTGAACCTAAATGTTATTATGAAGCTATGTGGGTGGATACAAAGACTCAGTGGGAGTTTGTAATGAAAGACAAAATGGACTCTTTTCTGAAAAAGAAGTCATGGGATTTATGCAAGTTACCTGGAAGTAAAAAGACTTTATAGAATAAATAGGTTTACAAGTTGAAAGAAGAGGATGGAGGTAAGAAAAGATTTAAAGCCAAATTAGTGGTAAAAGGATTTGCACACAAAAAGGGCATTGATTTTGATGAGATGTTTTCTCCTATTATTAAAATGACCTGTAGTCACACTGTTTTAAGTATTGTGGCTACTAAAGATTTACATTTGGAGTATCTTGATGTTAAACAACCTTTCTTCATGGTGATTGGATGAAGAGATATATATGGCACAACCACAAGGATTTGAGATCAAAGGTAAGGAGAACTTAGTGTGTAGATTGAAGAAAATTTTATATCGCTTGAAGCAAGCACCTCGGCAATGGTATCTAAAATTTTACAAGTTTATACATGAGCATGGATATAGCAAGTGTCATTCAAATTGTTGTGTTTATTTTAAGAGGTTGGATGATAGTAGCTACTTTATTTTATATTTATATGTTGATGATATGCTTTTAATTGGGTCTAACATGGATCACATTAAGGGGTTGAAACACAAATTAACACATGCATTTGCTATGAAGGATTTGGGGGTAACAAAAAAAATCCTTGGTATGAAGATTTGTAGAGATAGGAAGAACAGGAAATTGACATTATCTTAGACTAATTATATTGCAAAGGTTTTGCAACGTTTCTCTATGGAGAATGCTAAAGTAGTCAACACACCTTGACCTAGTCATTTGAAGTTGACTAAGGAGATGTGTCCCAAGACACAAGAAGAGGAGGATAAGATGTCCAAGGTACCTTATGCTTTAGCTGTAGGAAACTTGATGTATGCTATGGTATGTACTAGGCCATATATTGCACATGGACAGATATTGCACATGCAGTGGTAGTTGTTAGCAAGTATATGAGTCACCCAAGAATTGAGCATTGGAATGCAATTAAATGGATTCTCAGATATTTGAGAGGATCATCTACTAAGTGTCTACATTTTGGGGGCTCTACTAATGATTTACAAGGCTATGTTAACTCAGATTTGGCAGGGGATATTGATACTAGGCGTAGTACTATAGATTATGTATTTACTATTGGTGGGGCAGCCATGAGCTAGGTTTCTAGGTTATAGAAGGTTAATGCTTTATCCACTACAGAGGCAGAGTATATTGTTGCTATAGAGGTAGCCAAGGAGATGATATGGCTTTAGTTCTTCTTGGAAGAATTGGGACATCCTCAGATAATTATTTGCTTATAGATAGTTAGAGTGTCATTCATCTTGCAAAGAATTTAGCTAGTTGTGGTACCATTTCATTCGATTAGTTTTGGATGATAGACAGATAAAGCTAGAGAAGATACATACAAATGACAATCTAATAGATATGTTTAAAAAGTAGTGACAAGGGAGAAGTTGAACTCCTCTTTAGCTTTGGTTGGTCTTCTCGACTAAACAAAATAAAAGAACAACAAAGTCTAGGATGGTTTGATATTCCAGTGGAAGGTACATGTTTAGTACTGCTATGATCAGTCTCCAAGTGGGAGGTTATTGTTGTGGAGCCTGATTAGCCTCCAAGTGGGAGATTATTGTGATATGGAGCCTAATCAAACTCAGAGGCTTATTTGGCATGGTTTTCTCCTTATATTATTTCTACAAGGGTTCGAAGGTAGCGCCCCCAAGATGGGATCAAGGCTAGTGCCCCTATGGGGTCTTGAGGCAGTGCTCCCGGTGCACTCCCTATCATAGTACATGGTGGGGTCGAGGGGTAACACCCCTACGAGAGTTTTCAAAGCCAAAAATGCCCTTATATTGTAAAAGGCATCGGTTGGTATTTTTTCCTACTAGACAACTTATTCTAGCACTAATTTTGTAAGCAGATAAAGCTTGTATAAAAAGGCTTATGGTTAGGGATTTTATAATGTAATGGTGATGTTGTAGCTTCTTGCGGTAGTATTGAGTTGTAAGGGATTGCATATTGTAATCAAGTTGTAATCACTGGATAATAATAATATTGGACTTGTTGTTGGTGGACATAGCCTAGGGATTGGGTGAACCATGTTAAAACTTGGTGTTTTGTGTTCTCTTTTATGCGATCTACCTTTTTTTTTGGTATTGGTTATATTTCCATGTAACTATTATTTCTATTTGAGGTTAATCCTAACAATCCAAAGGACATAGGAGCATGAAGAAGCCAAACAAAGGTAAGAGGAAATATGATTTAGAAGGGGAATCTGATAGCAATAAAAGGCACAGAGGGAGACATGAGTCCCTTGAATCAACATCATTGTCCACATTTGAGTGTGGGGGAGATTCATATAAAGTTTTTGTTGGAGAACCAATAAGAAAGTAAGTAATACTAAATAAAGTAAATGAAATGGTAAAGTAGATTAATGAGCTAGATGACAAAGAGTTGCACAAGTATACAAAACTTGTGAAAAAATATAAATATTACAACTATTTAGCAAGAGACATGAGATATTATCAAGGAACTGGTACATGAAACCTTGTATAAGGAAGATGATGATATGACTAGTCATATCAAAGCTCTCATAGATCATATCTTGAGACTTTTAATAGATAACAAAGGTTGCTAAACAACCCATTCAAGTGAAAAATTTGGAGAATCAAATAGTATTCTTCAATAAAAAGGAAGCGGAGCTAGAAGTTCTTAAGAATGAGACATTAGAACCATTAATTGATGATTTGTAACAAAAAAGAGAGAAATATGAACAAGAGCTAGATGAAGCCATCTAGGCTTATCATCCATTGACAAGATCAACCTAAAAGCAAGCCAATTTTTTTTAGAAGACCATGCATTTGGTACACCAGCTAAGAGTAGAGGAAGAGAAGAGCACAATTCATTTAATTGAACTACAATGTTTCTTATCACCATTGGCTAAGATTATAAGAGAATTTTGGACAACAGTTTATAACATCATGCTTATGAAAATAGTAGATAACATGCAGAACATTCATGAACTCATTAACACCAAATTTTAATGTGAAAACCCATTTTGGGTAAAAACCACTATGGTAATTGTCACCCACAAAGAAATTAACTATTCTAAAGTGAGCTTGGTTAAGAGCCAACCCTATTAAAGGTTACAAATGAATTTGCTAGATGTGATCCTATTGGGGGATTTTCACCAAAGATAAACTAGATCTTTCACTCTACAATGAGTGCCCTCGTTAAAGGACTTGGTACATTTCTTAGAATGTTACCTTACAAAGGATTTACAAATATGAGTGTTAAATCCACTCAACTAAGAGATTTTCTACTACAATGGTTAGAAAGTAATATTGAAATGATCTAAAGAAATAGAAACTACCTTTGCCTATTCAAATCTCCTTTGTGCTCTTTGACTTCTTCACACTCTTCTTTGTTGGTTGATCAATGTACACGCTTCATCCAATTCACTTTTCTTCATCTGATTCACACTTTTCTTCAATTATGTTCTCCTTAGTGTACCATTATTTTTTACTCTGGCTATCATGTTGAAGAAGGAGACTGTTGAGAAAAAATTAATACATGTATGATTAATATGTTTCAATCATTATTATGTCACTGATGTCAAACCTGCTATTTACTAGCAAGACAATTGCTTACAAGATTTAAGGATTGTGATATTGTTATTAGGATTTAATTGTGTGATTTTGAGTCAAACTCATTGACCCATGTTTCATGAGTAGTGATTCAACATGAATCCATCTCTCATGAGTATAAATGGAACACTTAGCACTCATTGGATCTAGGTGATGCTCATAAGGGTGAAGCATCGGGACTTCTCGAGAGGTCACCCATCCTAGTACTACTCCATTTATACTCATGAGAGATGGATTCATGTTGAATCACTACTCATGAAACATGGGTCAATGAGTTTGACTCAAAATCACACAGTTAAATCCTGATAACAATATCACAATTTGACTTGCTCTGGAAATTATCTCCTACTTATCAAGACATAAGTATTATCACTTATTTGATTGATGAAGAGGATTTGATCAAAAGATGTAATAATAGCACCTAGAGGAAAGGTTGAGTTATTATATGTAAAGGAGTACAAGAATCAGCTAAGACAGTGACAACATGATGTATTAATAATCTACTTGAGGTTACAAAGGCTAGTTACACTAAGCAAGGTTAGAAGAACGAGTTTGTCTACTAAGCTTGACCGAGTGGATAGTAGGTGTTGAGAAAAGTTAGTGCAAGCTGAGTAGAAAATTAGTTGGAGCCGAGTAAAGTATATTCTAGTGTATGCCGAGCAAAACAGTGGATGACAAGTAAAATTTAGTTGATGCCGAGCACTCGTAAACTTTAGTTTATGTTGAGTGATTTTATAGAGGATGTCGAGCAATGCAGTTTGTACTGACAATCAAAAGCAAGTTAATGCCAGGTGGTTGCATTATTTGAAAGATTATGAATTTGATGAATCTAAGTCAACAAGTTTGTTTTCTTGGATTATGTGAAATAGGTGGAAGATAAGATTGATGAGCTGGTGGCACAAAATTCAAGGTAAACCATTTTGAGGAAAATTCAAAGAGGATTGAAGGAAATTTTTTTAGAAGAGATATGAAATATGGGTTAGATTCATTAAATCCTACCTAATATGTCCAAACCCTAAATTGGACAATGGAGAATGAGTGGTAAAAGATCTTAATTTCCTATTTATAGGAATGGCTGGTCAGAAGTAAGGTTTGTCATGTGCGAGAACCTAAGGAAGACAAGGAGTCAAGGGTTGTGCTTCATTAAGTGACCTAAGAAAAGAGTCTATATTGGCATGTTAAGTAAGAAGGCTTAAAGGTATAAATGCTTGAAGGGTGAACAAGCTATTAGAGACAAAATGTGTGAAGGCCAAGTAGAATGGAGGACTGGAACAAAGATCTGTAATCTGCAAATGGAGTTGTAAGTTGTTAACAGATCAAGCCTTATTGTTACTCTCTAATAATTGTATCAGTCTAGGATAAATCCTTTGGATTAAGGTTGACCTAACAGTCATTTATAAATCCTTTAACTGGTTGACATTCCAAGTGAATGGTCTAAAGTCCTCTAACAAGGCTCACTCCTAATAGGGTGATTGAACTCCTTTAACAGGGTCACATTTAATATTGTGTATTGTAACCTTTAACAGGGTTGGCCTTTCATAGGACATCACTTCAAAAGAGTGAAAAAAGAGTAGCATGTTACTGGTGGTTTTTCTCAAATTGGGTTTCCATGTAAATCATTCTGTCAAATGTGTTGTTGAATCTGTTATTTTTCATGTTTACATTTCTTCAAATTGATTTGATAGTAACCTACAAGTTTTAAGTGGTTGCATAATCTTATGGATGCATGCATGATGATAAATGTTTTATGGGTTCACCAAGATGTGAAAATTTTTATTTATACATCTGAACCTTGGATAATTGATTCACCCCCCCACCCCCTCTTAATTATTTTAAAGTATTCTAACATATCAATGACAATGACCTTCCTACTCATCCTTTATATAGACAATGCTGTTGGCATAAAGGTATTTGCCATTAGTGACAACACTCATTATACAGTTCAAACCGAGCGTCGAAGACACAGTTCAAACCGAGCGTCAAAGACACAGTTCAAACCAAGTAAAGTTGCACTTAGTGTTAACCAAGTGGAGTGTTAACCGAGTAAAGATAGAAGTAGTGTTAACCGAGTAAAGATGGACACAGTGTTAACCGAGTGAAGATGTACTTAGTGTTAACCGAGTAAAGATGGACTCAGTATTGACCGAGTGAAGAAGGACTCAGTGTTAACCGAGCTCAGTCGGTTAACAAATAAATTAGTTTTTACCGAGTGACACTATATCTACCAAGTCACCAATGGTTACCGAGTTCCAGGCAACGTTGTATGACTAGTATGAACCGAGCCCCTACCTCTACGGAGTGCATGACAATGCCGTGTAACGTAGTGGATGCCGTGTATCAGAAGGTCATCAAGTCTGTTTGAAGAACTCGAGTTTATTTTACTATTTGGCCGACTCAGTTATATTTTGTTTACTTGTGTTCAGCCGACCTTGCATCTATAATTACTAAAATGGTATATATATATGTGTATAATACAGAGTTGTAATTGTTGTAATGGATAAGAGACATGTATGAATATGTACATATTGTGATACAAGAGACAGATGCAAATTCAGCAGCAGAGCAGTATATTAGCAAGGTTCACAAGGTGCAGTAAAGATTTCATCAATCACAAGAGGTGATTATTGCAAAGGATCTAATCAAGGTATATGTAGATCTGATTGGTTCATCCTAACAGGTGAATCATCTAAAAATCCTCTAACAAGGTAGACTTAATAGTCTTTGTATAAATCTCCTAATAGAGTGCATACTTGTAAAGTATGTTTTAAATCATTTAACAAGGTGGATCTAGCAATCCTCTTTGCTCCTAACAGGGCAGATCACCAGAAGTGATCATTGTATGCCTTAACCAGCTAACTTCCTACTACAGAAAAGAAGCTTTGTGGGTTTCATCCCCACCCCAGTTTTACTTTCTATTTTGGAAGGTTTCTGGGTCACCAAAATCTTTGTGCATATGTGTTATGAATATTTATTTATCTCTTGCATGCATCAGATTAGGTGAATGAATGATTTTTCAGTTTATGCTGAATTAACTTAAAAGTTGTATTGTTACTGATTCACCCCTCCCCTCTCAGTAACTTGTTATATCTTGAATATTTCCAACAAATTCTTTGTTGCTTAATCTCCTTCATTAGGATTTCCCTAATTTCCTCTCGTATGTTTGATCACATGTCAGCTTACATACATTGAATCTATCACTTAGAAAAAAAACATTTTATGAATCTTCCTAGTTGTAATTTGCCTTGGAACTTGAACTTTTCTTGGATCACAAACATTTCCTTAAATCTTCTCCCTTTGATCTCATTGTTGGTCAAAAGAATAGTCTTGACAATTGAGTGTCAACACACTTAACCATTTTCACTATATATGCCAAGTACACAATGTATGCCGAGCTAGAATTTCAATAGGTGCCAAGCCATAGTTGGTGCTGAGCAAGTCAGAACGTAGTATGTGCTGAGTGATCCAGGAAATGTTCATGTGCCAAGTGATCCAAGAAATGTTCATATGCCGAGCAATACAAAACATACATGTGCCAAGAAATATAGTGTTTAATAAGTGCCGAGCAAACTAGGAAAGTAATAGATGCTGAGAAATTCAGGAATCAGTTCACGCCGAGCATCAGTAATGTAATAAGTGCCGAGTAACTTAGGATCAACATAAGAGTTTGTGCTTTCACAAACTAAGATGTAAACCATTTTTGGAGCTAACACAGAGATATTTCAAAGGAGAGAAAGGATAAGGATGAATCATTTACATTCCCTATGCAATCTACATGAAACCAATCAGAAAAATGGAGATGCCATGCAACCAATGAGAAAAATTCAAGGTATGAGCGAGAATTTGAGATTCAATATGGACCGTAGATCCATACCTAACCCTAAGTCTTTGAATTCTTTATAAGGAAGTCGAACACCCATTGCATGTGTGGAAGAGAACAGTGTAAGGGGAAATTATAGCAAAATTTTAGTGTGAAGAAGGAAAGACTTAGAGGAACAAAGCAACAATTTCATATCAAGTTGATCATAATAGTACAAGGAATACAGAGTACATACAGAGATCAGATCAAGCAAGGATCAGAATGAGAAGAGCAGATCTATTACCTGAACCTAGCACTTTGAGATTGCATTCAATTAGGTCAAATGTTCTAATACTCTCTCACAATTATATTGGAGGTTGAAATCCTATGTTGATAGGTTAGCTTAACAACTAGTTAGGAGAACCTTTGGAGAAGGTGATTGAAAATCCTATGTATTAGGTGGGTTTAACAACCTATTGTAAATCCTTTAACAGGGTGACACTTCATGTAAGTGTTTGTAAATCCTCTAACCAGGTCACTACTGATATAGTGTAAAGCCTTTAATAGGGCAAGCCTTTCACAGGGCAGACCATCAGAAGTGGTTGAACATTGATTGCTGCAGTGATTTTTGTGGGTGTCATCCCCACCCCAGTTTTACCTTCTTATTCCTAGAGGGTTTCTAGGTTATCAAATCTTTGTGTTATGTGTTATTGCATGTGATTGATTTTATGTTCTTTTATATGTTTACATGCATGCAATTTGTTTTTCAATAATATGTTTAAAGGATTGAAAAAGGAGAATAAGATGTGGCACTTCTGATTCACCACCGCCCCGCCCCCCCCCCCCCCCCCCCCTCAGAAGTACTCTTTCCATTTTGAACATTCCAACACTTACCTAATCAATTTTATTTGTTGATTTCACTAACAAACTTATTTCCTTTGTTAGAATCTTCTAAATTTAGATTCTCACTTGACATCATCCCACAATTAATTTTCCAAAAACTATTCATCTTTGTGTTTAGGAGGAAAGGGAGACAATTTTATAGGGTTGTAGATCTCCCTAATTCTAGGCCACTAAGCCATTCAAATGTGTGTGTGAGGAAAATAGAGAAATTTTCAAATATTATTCCACTTATGATCCATATTATATTAGCTAGGACCCAAGGAAAGAAGGGTTCTAATACTAAATCTAGATTATAAAGTGGAATACAATACAAGAAAATGTACTCTTTGGCTCTTCATAAGATAATGCGAATGTGAAATCAAAATAATTTCTTAAATAATGTAAATCTAGATGCTATGTGAATACAATTAGCCCAATTAATATTCTAGGGTAGAGATATGCAAGGAAATAAAATACCAATGACTCACCTCAAAATGCATAGAAGAAGATGTATTTTAGCTCTAAAACTCACAGATCTTAACTGTATTTAAATATCTATCCACAAATCTTGGAATAAAACAACAAAAGGAAAAAAACCTAGAAATCTCCCCAAAAATGAAGACATAAGGACAAGGTCAACTTGGGAAGTAGTCATACAACTAGGTTGATGTAGTTTGGTGATATAAAAATGAATTCTCCATAAAGCTATCAAAAAGTAGGTTTTAGATCTAGAATCCTTTCATTGATATCCTACCAATTAACACAAAAAAAAGGATTCAGAGGTTGGGGTTGGGGTTTGATGAGGGCTTGCCTTGGTCGATACCTAGGTTAAGGAATTAACCATAAATTGAAATATAATTGAAAAGTGAAATGATTACATGTAGTAGACCCAACAAATATCAAGTGAAAGATAAAATTACCTTTGAAGATGCAATTGAATTTGATATGTGATCAAGTATGCAAGTGTAATAACCTTGACTCAAAGAAACCATAAATAAATAAAATAAGACAAAACCTCATGTATGGAAATGTATGTGACATGCCATGGATGAATAATAGAAGATCTTGAATGGATTGGAATGGTGATCTTCTCCCTAGAGCAAATCCACCACCACCTTGAGGGAAGAAGCTTGATGCAAAAAGGAGATGCTTAGACTTGAATGCTTGAAGATGCTTGCTTCAAGAACACCTTGAATGCTTATTTATGGAAATCAGATAACTTGAGAAAGAGATATGAAAATGAATCCCCAAAGCCTCCTTTTATGCTAGTTTTATAAGAAGAAAATAACTCAGGCTAACTAGGGAGGCAATTAAATTATTAATAAACTCAAGGACTTTCATGCCCTAAATTTTGCAATCACTAGTGACTAGGTTAACTTGGGTTGACCTAGTCTAAGTGGATAGGTTAGAAAGGCCACAAAAAGTGCCAAGAGGTGGTGCAGGTGAAATTGGAAGATAGTGAATTGAATAGGAGATATGGTAAAAAAGGTATCAAAATGGCACTTAGAAGACCATATTCTTGGTAAAGGAAGGAGAGAAGAGAGACAATGCCACATCAAGGTAGAACATCTCTAAGATTAAGGACACAAGCTCCCAAACCTAGGATCCTAACTCCATTCCCATGTAAAAGAGCATGAAAACAAAGCAAAAAGAAAATGAAAAGACAAACAAAAGGAAAACAACAATAAAATTAAAAGACACTAAATAAAACCCAAATCAACTAGTAAAAGAGACCTTAGTTGAAGAAATGTATCATCCACTAATATCACATTCGAAAGAATATTAAAAAACATAAGAGACCATATAGGAAAGGCCAGAGCATCACAATGGATTGTGTCCCTCATGATTATGTCCCACCAACATGAAAGCATAAAGAGAGTGATTATCTAATCTAGTAAGGTTTGTGTCCCTTACCGTGAGTCATAGTGAGGAAGGATTGAATGGTCTAGAAGGTTGTGCATGATAATCAAACTTGAAAAAAATAAAAATAAAATAAAAAACTTGGATCAAATGGTCTAGTGGGTTTGTGTGTTCGGTAGTCAATTATGTGCGCCCATCAATGGCTTATGTATGCATGTGTATGTGTGTGTCTCCACCCATAAATAAATTTCCTTGTATCACCATAGAGTGAAAATGTGTGTGCATTACCCTAGGAGGAATTTAACAAAAATATAAAAATATAAAGTGTGCATTTCCTCATGATGGACAAGTATTACCAATAGCCATAGAGGATTTAGTAAAAAACAAAAAACAAAAAGATGTGTTTCCTCGAGATGGAGAGATGTCACTTATATCCAATAAGATTTAGAAAATGTGCATGTGTTACCCATATGTATGAGTTTTGGCATATGCTCTTGTGTGTTCAAAAGAGACATGAAGCCATAATGCATAGATTTGAGGGTGACCTAGAAATCATATCCAACAAACAAGGCTTAAGTACTCCAAGCCATACTCAGAAGTTGTATTTGTGCTTCATGAAAATTATGTACAAAGCGGGTGTATATATGCCCCCAAACCTTAGGATGACTATGTAGCCATAGAAATCATAAGTTCAAGAATCAAAGATAACTATTTTCATCAACAAGGAGATACACTTTATCAACAATGTATATCATAAACATACCAAAGAGAAATAGCTCTTATAATCTTAGAATACAGATAGATTATGAAAGGATATATTGCATATGAGAAGAGAACCTTGAAAGGAAGAGATCTTATGTGCAGTACATCTCTACCTTCAACAGGAGTGCCATGGATAAAGATACAACTTCAATACAAAGAGGGAAGAAAAAAAAAGAATACACCTATTTAGCCCATTGTGTATAGGTGGAATAAGGATCCTTGGAAGAATGATGACAAACTTTAGAGAACATAGTAAGGTTAATGTTTATAATAAACATAGTTTTGAAAATAAAGAAGAGGTGATGATCAAGGACATGCACCTCTTGTATAAGAGAGAGTCACGATCAAGACACAATTCCTTATAGGAAAATAATATCACATAATAAATAGATGCCGCTATACTAAGGAAAGTCTATCCTTAGGCAAAGAGAGAAATAAAGAACATACAAATAACCTTTCCTGCCAAGTGTAAAGCAAGAAATAAAGTCTATGGTAACAACATCTCATAAGATATAAAGATGAATCATAAGTAACAATCGATAGTTGTGAAAACATGCCATATGGAAAAAGAAGTAGTATGTAATAAAGAAACATCATAGATGATAAAAGAAAGAAACATCATTGGGTACCTAACTCCAAACAACATAAAATGTTAGAAAATATATCACTTATGAAGTAAACTATAGATGATTATTAGATAAGAAACATTGCTATCCAAAGTATAAAAAGATATTTTCTAGGCAATAGACACACGATCCTACATGTAACAAATCTTTTCATAGCCAAAGATAAGAATGTACCATAAAATAATGCAATCTACAGAGAAATGAAAGAGGAAGGTGGAAGGATACCACACTATGCCCACTTAGTTATCATAAATAATGAAGGGATAATAAACTCTTGAGAGAAGAAAGAGCAAGTAAATCCAACATATGCCCTAAATGATAGATTCTTTGTGATGGTCCATTTTCTACATGGATTTGGAATGAACATAGATTGCAAATGGAACTAGTCTATAATTTGATTCTTAATAGAATTAATCATATTTAAACTAATTTGTAAGAGACGTCACTTAACACCATTAGTAATTTTGGATAATGTCAATATTCCCCATATCAAATCCTATAATGGATGGTAGATTTATAGCTTCTTGAGTTTGGGCACGATCTACGTGGATCTCATTATTAGAAATATGAAATACGGGGGGGGGGAGTGAATCAATATTTTACAAATGTTAGCCCAAAGCTGGATATTATTAAGAACCTTATAACTTGCATATGAAAATAAATAAATTATGTTGAACAATAAACATAACCATGCAATAAGAGAACTCATAAACTAGGGAAACCCTGACCAATTAAAAAACCCGATGGGGATGGTACCCACAAAATGATTGACTAATCAAAAGTATATAGTTATAGATATTGACCTTGTAGGAGTCTATTACATCTGTACAATGTCTTGGTCCTTGTTAGAAGCCTCAACCTTTTCAACAAGTTTTTCCTTTGTTTCCTCTGACTCCTCTTCATCAAATTCATTTGATTTAACTACTTGTAGAGTCTTTCTTCTCTTGTCAGGTCCACTAGACATCTACTTAGTCCTCTTATTTATTGTTGAATTAGTTGGTTTTTGCTTCACTTCATTCGGTCTAGTTGACCTCCTAATGTTGGGAGGGGTTATAGTTTGTACTCCTATTATGCATACCTCCTCTTCACTTTTATCCTTCTGAACTGATTGTACAATAATAGGTTGTACCTATGATACTGCGGCATAGGGTACATTAACTGATGGATTTGCTATTATGAGTCCTTCAAATGCTAATGGTTTAGCCATTAGAACTTCTCTCTAACCATAGATTTCATTTTCATGGCTATATTCATTGCTTCTTTGTAATGCCTACCCCTAGTTGACTTTTCATTTCGTACTGCTGAATTCTTTTAGCCTAGTTTTATGATTATGTTTTATGAATAGTGGTACTTGGTTACTGAATTTAATTAATTGTATTTCATATTCAGTTGATATATGTGATGAGTTACTTAGTTATATCATGTGTTTATGTTTGTCTTTTTGATGATCATACATGTATGGTCATTTAGTGATTTCAGTTATCTCATGATGATTAGTTAGATGAATTATTTATATGTAGTTCTATGGATACTTACCCCATACTTGCATGTGTATGGTGTACTTGCATGTTTTACTTTATTATTGATGTTTCTGATGTGGTTAAGGGAGGGAGTCATAGTCACCTGCTAATCGGGATCTACATAATGCACCACTCCCCACCATTGCATGTTTAGTTTAGATTATATGTGTATGTACATGCTTAGATTTTATGTTGATTGTAGGTACTGGGCATCGACTTCCCTAAATTGCCAAGATGAGTGTGCCTCATCGCAGTATCTCAATGGTAAAAGAGGAGAGATAATTCTTGAGTCCAAATCCTAAACCATAAGTCAATTGTCCTAGAAAGTAGGACAAGTATCTGAGTTGTTTACCCGTCTGAATTCGTCAAGTGACATAAATTCATGATTTTTACCCTAGAGTTTGAATTTGTGCTTTGTCCTTCAGTTGAGTTTTCATATTTGGTTTTGTGGGCCTATTGTGATTTTCAATTATAATTAAATCAAATTAAAAAATAATTTAATGATTTAATTTAATGAAATTTTTATAAAGAAAAGTCATTAATTAATTATATTTAATTAATTGAGGAATTAATTAAATGAAAGAATTAAATTTAAAAAAATAAATTGAAGTTCTAATTTTTGCATATTTATATTTATTCAATTTAATAATAATTTATTTAGGAGTTTTATTTTAAATAATACTCTTATTAGTTGAACTAATAAATATATTATTAAAGACATCTTGGGAATTAATAAAGGAGAGAAAGGAATTGATTTAATAGAGTTATTTTAATTAAATTTCAAAGGCTTGCACATGAAAATTAAAATATAATAAAATAATAAAGGAAAAGGGTTTTGTGTGATTCCAAAATTGAAGCCCTAATTTGGAGAAAAGCTCTTTATTAGAAAATTAGAGCTCATTTCTTCACACAGGTTTGGAGGAGCCAATTTTTGAGAAGAGGGTTTTCAAAAGAAAAAGAATTGTTTGTGAGTTCTATGCATCCATCTTTTAGCATCAGATCCAGGTAGGATCTCGTGAGTTTTGCGCAATAGTTTCTTCTATGAAATCATTTTGCCTTCTCTATGTTTGTATGGAATTGTTTTTAGAATTTATTCAAGTTAAAATCCTCATGTTGAAATTTACTGTTGTCTATTCTTGAAAATGTCTGTAAACAATTTAATTAATTGAAACCCTTGTTTGGAAATCTTGTCTTCATAATTTGATTAATTTTAATCGGAATGGAGGTTTTGGAAAAGAGAAAATCTGATTTATTTATAAGTTTGATTGTTTGATCTAGGTTGCTACACCAAGTTCCTATTGAAAATTATATATATATGTATATGTATATGTAATGTATATGTATATGTACATGTATACATGTACATCTATATATATATATATTATACACACACGCACACACACACATATATGTATATATATATGTGTGTGTGTATATATTACACACACACACACACACACACACACATATATATACATATATATATACATATATATATACATATATATATACATACACACACACACACACACACACACACACACACACACACACACACACATATATATATGTGTGTGTGTGTGTGTGTGTGTGTGTGTGTGTGTGTGTGTGTGTGTGTGTGTGTGTGTGTGTGTGTGTGTGTATAATATATATATATATATACATATACATATACATATACATAATTACTATAGTAATTGGTAATTACTGTGGTAATTACATTATTAATATAAAAAAGGGGTTTTTTTTTTTAAAGGGGGCCTTTTTGTGCTATGGTGTTTAATTCATTAATAAAATTAAAATTAAAAAAAAAAATTATGGTGGATGAGGGCCACCACTCCTCCACCCACCTTTCCTCCTCCCTTCTCAGTTAGCAGTCTGTGGTTGCTACAGAAGACCTGGCTGCCTAAGTAGTCCGCAGCTACCAAAGGCAGCCCGTGGCTGCTTGTAGCAACACATGAGGTAAGTTAGAAGGTTGGGTTTAGTTAGTTTTTAATTTTATTTTGTTAAATATTTTAATATATATTTTTAAAAATATTTTTATTTTATATGTATATTATTAAATATTAAATGTTTTGTTAATAATTATATAATATTATAAATATTATTAAAATAGTAATTATTACTTTGTTAATAAATTTTTAATGATTTAATATAAATTTTGAATAATTAAATAATTTTAATCTTTAATAAAATTAATTGTTAAATCGTTTATTAGATTTTAAATGAAAGATTGTTAATTAACAAAAAAATAAAAAATTAAATTTGAGTATTGCAATTGGGAAAATGATTATTTTAGTAAACTCAATTTTACTTGACAATTCGATTTTATATGAAAACAATTATTATTATTAGGATAAATTTATTACATCTTTTGATAATTTAGAAATCTTAGTAGTTTTGATTACATTTGGAAGAATGAAAGCTGAAACCCTAGTTGTAATCGAAAAACCTTATCAAAATATAATATTTGAGAACAAAAAATGAAAACTTGAAACCTTTAGTGAAAATTGAACTTTTGTGTTTTCAAAACCTAATGAGTTATGAAAGTTATATTGTTTTGTACTTTATGTGATGTGTGGTATTTCATGTTGGGTTTCGGGTTTGACTTAGTACTTTGATCAATCAAGATGTTTACCAGAGGCTTGGGGGTTTTGTTCTATGATGATGTTATGAATACAATCTTTTATACCTAACCATGGTGATGTGTCACGTGTTGTCTATGATGAGTTTTGATCAATGTTTGTTAGTGCTTTCTAGTTTCTTGTGTAGAACTTAAGTGAATGGTGTGACTTTTTGGGTGTAACCTTTGAGTCTTTGATTAATTATTTTTTGATGCTTTCTAGTTGCTTGTGTATGACTGAGGCAATTTTTGGGTTTTATCTTTTGGTGCTTTCCAGTTGCTTGCATAGGACTGAGGTGATATTGAGATTTGTCTTTAGGTGCTTTCCAATTGCTTGTAAAGGACTGAGGTGAATACTTTGTTTTATCTATAAGTGCTTTCTAGTCACTAGTAAAGGGTTGAGGTGAAAACTATGATTCTTTAATTTGTACTTTTATGAGCCTAGGATAGGTAATTTATGTGTACATTGGGAAGTGGCTTGCAATGGAGGTTGGAGCCTAGAGCGGTTGCCTGTGTAACCCATTGTAAGATGTTTTAAGAAGTGATAACATTTCATTAAATGGGTTTAAAATCTACTAACAAGAGTCATTATTTTTCCTCGCCCATTCCTCGAGTACTAGTACAAGATAGGATGGGAGTAGAGAGGATTCTTGGTTGTGACCTTGCTTCATTAGTGTGCCTTGTCTGTACGAAAGGATATTGGTGCTGCATAGAGACACTAAGTGGCTAAAGTCTTGAGTGGCTACCATGGTAACCTTAGAGTTGGCTCATGCAATGACACTTGCCCACTTACATAGTAGATTTCCTACATGTCTTCTTCTCTCTAGGATTAGATGATACTTGTGTCTCAGTACCCTTTGAGATAGTTTGCTATCAGGTTTTCCCTGATCTAGATGTTGGATTTGACTTGTGGATTGATATCCTATATGGAACTTGAGATTATCTCCTTAGCACAATCAGACTGGGCTAGGTTGGGTGGTAATTTTTTTACTTGTACTATTGAAATCCAACTGTTGGATGTCATTGCTAGATGTACTTGTGTAGTTGTTCCTTTCTTTCTGATCTTGTGTTTTGATGTATGGTTATACCCTGTTATATTATACTTGTTTTATCAAAGATCTTATGAGATGATGTATTTTATTTATGATGCACATTCTTTTAGCTTTTCATACCCTATGACTTGTACAATGGATGATTATGCATTCTAGTTATGCCAAGTGGCATCCTATGTAATTTTATACTCTTTAAATGGATTTTTACTTGTGAAATTCTTCGATGTGGTTTTGTTATGGTATTAATTAAACTTACATGTGATTCAACATCATGGGACCCTTAGGAGATGTAATATATTTATGATGATTGTATGTATGTGAGTTATTGCTTCCGCTATTATTATCTCTTGTTGCTATTATCTTTATAAAAAAAATGTTTGGCAAACTTAGGGAAACCTTAGGTTAATTTCTTTTCGGTTCCTCGGCGGGGTGTTACATTCTTTGTACTCTTCTCTTGTCATTCTTGATTCTTTTAACATTGCATTAATTTTATTATCAATCTTTTTCTTTATCTCTTTACCATGAAGTTCATTATGAACTTTCTTGACTTTATCTTCATATGTGCCCCATCTACGATATTCCATATCTCTATCTGATTCCTAGATTATCTTCACATAACCTTCAATTAATTCTTCACTCATTTCATAACCTATATGGTCAATGAACTTCACTCTTGGTTCCACTACTTCCATACATGTGACATCAATTTCTACCATAAAAGCAAGTATAATTCTTGTATTTCTCAACCAAGGTGGGTGGAATTTTGAATCTTTATTTCATAATAGATTGAAATATTTTCATCATTTTAGTTATACAATCTATCATTTTCTCTTCAGATTGTTCCTACAGTAATGAGTTATTATTGCTCACTATACATTTGTCACTATCTCATTCTCTATCTAACATACCAAGAAAGTTTCTAACTACTTGAAAGAATAGGTGTGTCAATATGGACTCAAATCTAAATATTGCATTCTTGGTATTTTTCAACCTATCAATGTTGTCCAATAACTATTGTTTCACTATTTCATACATGTTTACCTTTTCCTTCTTGAATGCCATTAGATGAGCTGCATGGATGAATCCAATAGGCATAGAGTTTACACATGAACTATAGTTCATTTTATATCCAATAATCTTACTAATTTTTTTGACATCAATTTCAACTATCAAATCAATCCTCATGTTTCTACCATTAGACTTTGTCTTCAGATTGGTCTCTACTAACTTCTTCACATTCTTCTCATTAATAGAGTTGCATCCTTCATTACTTAGTCCAGTAAGTTTGTGAATCATGTTATTTTCAATCATTATAGGGATATCTCCTATCCAAAAAATTCCCTCATGAATTCTACTTAGGATCATTCTACTGCATTCATGATTATCAAAGTCTGTGTAGAACATATGCTTGATAATGTTTAAACCATTCAAATACTTGAAACCTTGTTTAAGAGATAGGTCACTATTTCATACTAGGTATAAATCCTTGTGGATGTCATTATCTCCAACACTCTCAAACTTGCAATTTAAAGTAAGCTCTAATGTCTTCTATGTGCAACATGTTCTGCAAAACTTGTAAAAATGTTCCTAAGGGATGGTCTTCCAATGACACATAGGGATGCTTCTTAAATTTATATCTAGGACACTTACTCACATCATAGACTGTGGCATTTTCTATTGTATTGATTAAAGCTTCGAAATATAACTTTGCTTATGGTAAATACCTAATTTCTGCATAAGTAGGGCCTCTTCTTGCTTGCACACAAAAACTCTTTCAATTTTACCTTAAATTTTCTCCAAATCACTTCTTCAACTCTTACACACTTAAATGGTATTCAATTAATTGATTTTGATCCTTAAATTTCTTTCAATTCATTTATGCATTAATTGTGTAAGTACATAATCACCAAAAAGTTATTTATGATTACCAAACAACTTGATTCTTTCTTGCACTCACATATGACTTCCAAATCATCTGTACTCTTAACCATAGCTTCAAAACATCATGTTGTACCTCATACTAACTACACAAACCTAAACTCACTCTTTGTTATTAGCTTTACCCTTTTGATGCTCAATCTCTTATCTAAAGTACTTAATTCAAGTAAGATAAATCAAATACGATTGCTAAATTCAATCTTCCTTCAAATGCTTCAAATGATTGTTCTTCTAACACCACATGTGAACTAGATGGATTTTTAGCTTTGACAAATACCTCTTTGAATTCTTCTACATGTTCCTTTAAGCTTTCTTTCTTACTGTCATTGTTGCTCTCTGTTATTTTGTTATTCATGTTCATATTTCTTCTGAAATTTGGATTAATGTTAATTTTCCTCAAATCCTTTCTATAAAATCTCACTATATGCCCAAAGTTGTTACACATCTAGCATGCTAGTGTATTGTTTCCAAATCTGGGTCCAAGTTGGATTACAAGTGCTCTGCAATTTCTAGCTATGTGTCCAAAGTTGTTACACTTGTAACACACAATGTTGTTCCTTGATCCATTGTTTCCTTCTTTAGATCTTCTCCCTATGGGGTTAGTCCCTCTAACATTCTACTATTTCTATTACTATTATCAAACTTAGGTTTCTCACAATTAACTTCTCTATGACCAAAACTGTGACAATTATAACAATAAAAATTAGTAACATGTTTAAATGGCTCACCTGTACATTCCCTTTTCATATGACTAATTTCATTACATGCATATCATCTACCTTTGAATTCATATCTCATTTATTTAGGTGACTCAGTTTGTTCAGATTGCTTAGGTTCATCAATTAGTTTGGGTTGATCAACTAGTTCAATCTCCTTAGGTGCACTGTCGAATTGATTTGACTCAACCTTTTTTAGAGCTTCTTTCTCTTGCATAGGCTGATGAATTTTAGGACTAGGTTCCTTTCTAGCTTCAAGTTTCTTAGCTAATTTTTCTCCAATAAAATATCCAAGACTAGTTTTATCATAAGAAGGTCTCTAAAAATACATTTGTTCATCAATCTTCTCACTACTGGAATATAACTTCTATAATTATTGCTTAGTCTAGGTTAGCTCTCCTTTGACAATGACATTATATTTATCAATTTTTGGATACTGCAACTTGGTGGATTCAAGTTCAGAAGTAACTTTTATAAGGTTGGATCTTAGATCTGCATTCTCAGATTTCAAATACAACTTAATTTTACTATCATCTTTCTCAAGGCTCAATTTTATATTAGTAATCTTTAGTTCATGCTTCAAGATCTCATTTTATTTCTTCAATCTCAAAAATTCATCACTATCCTTAATTTGATTTTTAGGCTCCTTTTTGGACTTGAGATGATCAATCTTGTCTTTCAGCTTCCCAATGTAGTCTTCTGCATATTCATATCTTTCTTTCAAGTTATTTCTTTGTTCAATGAGAATATCAATATGCTCAAGGGCTTATTCTAAGTTCTTCTATAACTATTCCAAATCCATAGGGATATTACTCAAGTTGTTAAGCCTTTTCTAAGTAATTGTGCTATGATACCAATCTTTAGAAATAGGAAATACTAAGAGGGAGGTGAATAAGTATTTACAAACTTTAGCCCAGAACTCAATTTTATTAATAACCTTATCACTTGCATAAGAAAGTAAATTGATTATGCTAAACAGTAAACATAACCATGCAATAAGAGAACTCATAACACCATTTTTTAAAACTTGGGAAACCTTGGCCAAGAGTAAATCTTGGTGGGGATGGCACCCTCACAATGATCCACTAATCAAAAGTATTTGGTTAAAAATGTTAAACCTGTTAGAAGTCTATTGCATTTGTATAGTGTCTTGGTCCTTGTTAGAGGGCTTAGGCCTTGTTAGAAGCCTCAACCCTATTAGAAGTTGGTATATACAAATATAAAATGTATACAAGATAAGCCCACTACCCAAACATACAATATACAATGAAATTCCTTAATACAAAGAGATAGATACAAAAACCTCTTTTACACTACTGTAGATATCTTCAATATTTGATATTGCCTTTGCTTCTTTGTACAAAAATTTATCTCATTTTACATTCCTTTTGATCATACATCAGAATTCACATCTCATATATCACACTTAAACTTCACATTTCCAATCTTTCCTTTATACCTTTTCAATTATAATATTATTGCCCAATCGACCTTCATGCTTTTACACACTTTACAAAATATAAATTATAATATAATATTATTATAATTTTTGGACTTTGGGTTAGCATCTAGGACGTTTCCACCAATTCCTAAAGTAATTATTTCATAAACAAAATAATTCCTTAACCCAAAATACCCATTTCTCTGTTATGCTATGTTTTGCATGTGTACTGTTGTAACTAGTAATCTGCTCATAACTTTGTCCATACAGTCTATACTGACTTGCACTTTGGCATAAATCATCATTATAGTTTGCACTACCTTTCCTTAAGTGTGCATGTGCCAATATGACTTCAGTGAAGCTTGCCAACCAAAACTCTATTTGTTCTGCTAGATAATCTGTATGATACTTAGACAATTTTCTAAGTATGAATGTCATAACTTAATCTTCAAAACCTGTCTTCTTCATACTAAAGATATGTTTCCATAAATTACATTCATATGAAAATACTAACTTGGTTAGGGTTTTCCTGGTTAACAAAATATGGTGTAATGAGTTCTCTTATTGCACTGCTATGTTTATTGTTTAGCATAACCAGTTTAGTTTCATGTGCAAGTTATAAGGTTAGTTTAATTTTATATGCAAGTTATAAGGTTATTAATAATATCTAGTTTTGGGCTAAATTTTGTAAAATACTAATTCAAAAACCTCCCCCCCTCAGTATTTCATATTTCTAACACCCCCAATGTGAGCGATTTACTCCCCCCTCCTCTACACACTCCCTATCCACTACGTAACTAATACAGTAGCTCTTATAGACTTATCCATACATTATTGATAGTATTAACCAAGTTTATAATAGGCTAAATGTATACTTAATAGAATGTAGAGCCTATAGTATGAGAATCAAACAAACTCCTAATAGTAATCATATTTCTATATATTTGAACTCAAATATATTCTTTTAGAATATCAAAAATTATATTTCAAGAATAAAATTAATTACATCACAAAGACTAATTCTATTATTTGAGAATTATAAATAATAATATTTATTATTATTGCTATTTATTCATATCAGTATTGGTTATATGTTCTTTTACACTAATAGTAACTATTTATATATTCCTTAACATATTCCTAAGAAAAATACTTATATACATCATATAAAAAATGATAGTCATTTAGTGGGCCCCTATTTCTTACCTATACCAATGTTACTTACTCATTCTAAAGTGCTTGTCTCTTATTTATGGGGGTATTCTCATGAAACTCCTATGGAGAAATGGTCTATCTATCATTTATAAAGTATCACCTTTTTTTTTATGGAGATCCTCCACAAAATATTTTTATCTACTTGATATGGGAGTATGAGCCTTATGGTTGAACCTCGTTGTCTAAGAGCCAAGGACTAAGGGGTATTTGTTATGCCAAATTCACCTAGGACACAATCTTGGCCTCATCCCTTTTCAATGTCAGAATCACGCACTTAATGAGACTTGATCCCTAGTGGGCTCTTTAAGAACCTTTCAACTTCACTACTAGACCAAGGGCCCATTGAATTCTCCCCTTTCTAATTCTTATTTTAATTTATTTGGCTTTTCTAAGGTTGGGTGTAATATATGGCACCCAATATGGCGCTTATATGTTTATCAGCCAATACTCTCCCCTTTTGTGTCATTTTATTTATGTAATGTAATAATAATATATTTTTCATATATATTAATTCAAAATAATATTATCCCTCATTTAATATATGCAGGGAAAATAAACTTTTGATTTTCATTGTTGCTTCATGATCTATGATCACCCTTTTTATTTATTGCTCAATCTATAAATGGATCAAACCAATCAATTTTCATTTTCTTAAATTCTTTTCCATGTTCTCCTTCTTCTTTTTAATAACCAAAAGGGTGCTTATCACATTCGTAGAGCACTCCATAGATATATGGCTTCTACTATCACGACATGTTAGTTAGGGAATGAGGTACTAGTGTTGATAGTAGTGGTTATTATTTATTTAGTTATTTTATTTATATATGATAGATTTACTAGTTAATATTATTTCTAACAATAATTTTAATATTATATAATAATTAATTATACATTATAGTTATGATATTAAGTATCCTTCTATTCATTTGGACAATTAATTATATAAACATATAAATATATTTGTATTTGCACACATATTTATTTTCATATAGTTATATTGATCACAAATGGGGTCATGGTATAATATATTAGCAATCTTCTTCTTGGATTTCATATATTCCAGCTTTACTTGTTTCTCCAATATTTTTTCTCTAAAATAGTTATACTTGATTGATATATGCTTTGTCTTGGAATGCATCATAGGGTTCTTTGAAAGGTTTATAGCACTAGAATTATCACAATAGATTGTCACATAACCATCTACTTCCTCTTGTATCCCTTTAAGTAACTATTTGATCCAAAAAATGTTATAGCAATTGATTGCAACAACATATCCTACCTCAATAATTGATTGTTGAATGCAACTTTTCTTTTTGGTTATCCATGTCACTAATCTTTTTTCGAAGAAGAAAGTTCCTCCACTTGTACTTTT
Organism: Cupressus sempervirens; assembly: GCA_028749045.1. Classification (NCBI taxonomy): domain Eukaryota; kingdom Viridiplantae; phylum Streptophyta; class Pinopsida; order Cupressales; family Cupressaceae; genus Cupressus; species Cupressus sempervirens. The sequence continues at coordinate 198,783,141 of CM053792.1, forward strand.
CCTGTCATCCACATTTCAAGCCCATTCAACATCAACATACACTTTTGCTTCAAAATCTCCATCCTTTTTGTACCATAAGCCACAATCCTTGGTTCTCTTCAAATATCTAAATATTCTCTTTTCAATAGTCATATGTGTCTCTTTATGATTACAATAAAATCTTGTGATAATACCAACAACATTGGCAATGACTAGCCTGGTATGAAAAATATATTATATCTAACAAATCATTAATTTATACAATGTCTCATTTACCTCATTAGGTCCCTTTTAAACAATTTTCACCTCTTAAATCTTCTAGCAAATAAACCTCACTGATTGATTTCACTATTCAACTGACGAACAACATTTTACAACATCGTGTAAATGAAAATAGTAAATAAAATTGATGAACTTGTTAACACCATATTTTAATGTTGGAACCCAATTCAGGTAAAAACCACTATAGGAATTATCACCCACAAAGAAATTCACTCTTCTAAAGTGAGCTTAGTTAAAAGCCAACCATGTTAAAGTTTAAAAACACATTTTCTAGTTGAGACCCCATTAGGGGATTTCCACCAAAGATCAACTAGAATTTTTGCCCTATAATGAGTGGCCTCATGAAAGAACTTAGTACATTCATTAGAATGCCACATTACAAAGGGTTTACAAATAGGATTGTTAAATCTATTGGAATAATTTAGAATAACTAAGAAGGGGGGTGAATCAATTATCCAAGGTCCAAATGTATAGATAAAACTTTTTAGTACCTAGCAAGTATATATGCATGCATTGATTAGATCATCCAACATCTCAAACCTTTGTATATTATTCTTCTAGGTCAAATAAACTTTACAAAAATATAAACATGAAATATCACAAATTCAATCACACAATTTTGACATAAGGATTTAATGTGGAAACCGAAATTGGGAAAAACCATCAGTAACATGCTACCAATTTTCACTGTTATGAAGTGAGCTCTATGAGGAGTCAACCTTGTTAAAGGTTACAGTGCACACTATTAAATGTGACCTTGATTAAAGGATTACAATCACCTTATCAAAATTCAGCCTTGTTAGAGGACATTAGAACATTCCATTAGAATGTCACCTGGTTAAAGGATTTACTTATGACTGTTAGGTTAACCTTAATCCAAAGGATTTATCTAAACTAATACAATTGCTAGAAAGTAACCGTAGGACTTGATCTAATAACAAAACAAATCACTTGCAAATTTCATATCTCTCATTTAGCTCTCCATTCAGGTTGGCATTCATTCCCCTTTGTCTTTGATTGCTTGTTCACCCTTCAAGCCTTCACCTTCTTAAGCCTCCTTACTTAGTATGGCAACTTTAGGCTCATTCCTTTGGCCACTATATGAAGCAACACCTCTAGACTCCAAACTTGGACTTGGACTATTTGACACTTTCTTTTGTCCTTATATCTCCTTAAATAGAGAATTTTGATCTTTTGTCGCTTAATCACAATCATACATCTTAGGGTTAGGTTAGATTCATCTAATCGTCCCTTCTTTTCATTATGTTCCCTCTAGAAACTTCTCTTACAATCCTCATCAAATTCATCTTAAAATGATTTATCTTGAATTCTGTGCCACAAACTCATCAAGCTTATCATCAACATGATTCACATAACTCAATAAATCAACTTATGCGAGCTCAGATACATCAAATCTTCATTCAAACTCTTTGTGTTGTCACTTGGCAATAACTAACTTCTGACACTCGATCAACACTAGGTTGCTTGACATAAACTAAATCTTGCTTGGTCAATACTGTCATTTTCTGATGTTTAACACATACTAAATTTTGTTGATGCTTGACACATATTAAATCTTGCTCGGCCTGAACTAAATACTCGGCTTACACTATTTGTCCAGTCAAGCTTGGAAAACACATTCTTTTTGTAAGGTTTCATTCTAGTCTTTGCTTCAGTATCCTTTCATTGTGGCCTTAAGTAGATAAACAATACACTATATCATCAAAGTTTTACTTGATCTTAGTGCTCCTTTTATACACCATATAACTTAACCTTTCTCTAAGTACTCTTGTTATCATTTCTTTTCAAATCCTCTTCATCAATCAATCAAATGATAGCATTCTGACCAAAGTTAGCAATTGTCTTACTAGTAAGTAGTAGGTTTGACATCAGTGACAAAATAATGATTATTCCCATGATAAGATTATATGCTTCAACAATCTTCTTTTTTAGCAAAATCCACTCGGTTAAGAGATTTTATGCAATAATGGTTAGAAAGTAATAGTGAAATGATATGTAGAAATAAAAACTACCTTTGCCTATTCATATCTCCTTTTTTCCTTTGACTTCTTTGCACTCTTCTTTATTGGTTTTACAATATACACACTTCATCCAATTCACTTTTCTTACCTGATTTACATGTTTCTTCAATCATGTTATGCTTGATGTACCCTTCTTTTTTACTTTGGCTAACAACAATAACCTTCTTGCTCATCCTTTTATATAGAGAATGTTTTGTTGCTTAATCTCCTTCATTAGGGTTTCCCCAATTTCCTCTCATTTGCTTGATCACATCTCAACTTACATACATTGAATCTATCACTCAAAAAAAATGTTTTATGAATCTTGCTAGCTATAATTTTTCTTATAACTTGAACTTTTGTTAGATCAAAAACCTTTATGTAAATCTTCTTCATTCAATCTGACCTAATCAATTGTATTCGTTGATTTCATTAACAAACTTCTTTCCTTCCTTACAATCTTCTTAATCAATCCAAATTCTCACTTGATGTCATCCCACAATTGATTTTCCAAAAACTATTAAACTATATTGACATGTGTTCTTGTTCAACCGAACAACATCATCTACTCACTAAGCACTTTCTCCTTGGTTGCAGTATTTTCATAGTAACACTTGTGGGTTTGATGTACTAGCACAACCTTAATTTACTAATACATGTTCGATAAACTTCACTGAACAATACCTTTACTTACCAACCACCATATTTAGCTCGGTAGCAGATAATGATTACTTGTCTTTTCTTTCAAAAATTCAATCCTTTACTACAAACCAATGCAACTAACTTGTGCATTACTCTTACACTTTATCAAATCATGTAAAATAATTAAACCACTATTAAATTATAGTACATTATCAAAGACTAATTTATCAATTTCTCATTTAAGCTTACACACTTAACACCACTTTTTCATTTCATCTTCTATCTTTACCGACCATTCTTTACTTAACCATTACATACTCCAAATCATTTGGAAACTTACATAAATTAGTAAGTTAATAAGCTTGACATCAATGACAATATAATAACTCATCCAACTTTCCTGCATACCTTTAAAGCATTTGCTTGTTTATCTAACATTTTTCACGATTAACATAAATTTGGGTAACAATGTCTTCTTCAATTTTTTTTTTCTTTCTTTAATGTCTTGATCATCACATAGACTTTGTTTATTCACCTTCAAGTCTCTTTCTAGTCAACCTTCAATCCTTCAAAAATTATCCTATTTAGATATCTTCTCCTTCTTTTTCCATTCCCCCCCCCCGCTTCATTCTCACCTTTGTCATTATTTATCACCCCACCCCCCCCTTTATCTTACATAGTCAACAATTTCTTTCCCTGGTTTGATATCAATATTAGTTTCTCTCCCCATATAGTTCTTTCCCCCTTTGACATAAATGCCACAAGTACCTACAAAACTTAATCTAAGATTGACTATCATTGTAGTTGTACCTTGTAGCTTGTGTGTACTAATTACTTATGGTTTTTCATATCTTTCTCACAACTTTAGGCTGCTCCTAAAGAGTGAATATCTACATCAAACTCACAAGTAGATAATTTTGATTAACCATGAATTGATGCAACCTATATTTTTATCTAATGAATATTATATGAGGGAATAACACCTAATTTACCTCGTAGGTACTCAAAAGTATCCTTATGTAGTGATTTTGTGAATATATTAGCAAGTTGCTCCTTGGATTTCACATATTGTAGCTTTACTTGTTTCTCTTATATATCTTTTCTCTCAAATAGTTATACTTGATTGATATATGCTTTGTCTTGGAATGCATCACAGGATTCTTTGAAATGTTTATAGAACTAGTGTTATCACAATTAGATAAAGGATTTATTTTATTTTATTTTATTAAATTACCTTTACTCCCTTTGTAATGCCCTGCTCGGGAACCCAAGATAAATAAACCTAACATGTTACAATGTTTATTAAACTATTTTTTTTTAAAGTTTAAACAACATCAAAGTAATAATGTGGAAGCAATATACACATACACATAAGCAATTATAAATATAATTTTCCATTCTTCAAGGGTTCCTTCACATTGAGTCACATTTAAGAAGTTTTGAATAATTAGTTTAAGTCTCAAGTACACATTCATGATCGTAAATAAATAATAGATACATCATCTCATAAGAAAATGCATGAATACAACTAATATAATGAGAACACATCAAATGAATAACATCCACTGTACATATCATAGAGTATGCAATAATAAATAAAAGTAAATCAATAAATAATACAATATCCCATAGGAACTCAAAACACATGATACATAGATATATCAAATGAATAGAAGTATCCAAGATAAGAACAAGAATGATAATGGTATAACTATATCAACAAGTATCCAATATTTGTCAATCTAAGGAGGACCCAAATGATAAAAATACACTACCTCTCAACCGCGTGGTCACCTAGTCAAGCTTCCACTCCCACCGTGCAAGAGAGATAATGTACGATCTACACATAGATAATCAAATCATTACAAAAATTCTAAGCAAGGAATCTTGATAGCCAAATTTACCTCAAGAGTGACACAAACTAATGAAGAAGAAAATATAATAAAAATCAAAAGGACACTCATTCCAATACCAACATCAACACCAAGTCAAAATCCATATACCAAATGTAATAATGTATCAAATCAAGATAAAGTCAATGAAAGATATTCATCTTAAGTTAGTGACCACATGTTCAAGAAAAATAATCAACATATAACAACTGTCATCAATAAAATTAAATCACCAATAATAAGTACACCACCAATAAATAGTGGACACTCATCAATAAAAGTCAACTATCAAAAATAAATGATATCCAATCAATAAGTAACAACTCACAATAAATACACCATCAAAAGTAATATCCAACAAGTACACCACCTAGAGGCAAATATAAAAACAACCATGAAGGAGACTCAAGCTACATACTATGGAGTGTCATCACATGGTCAAACTACTTGAGTTACCCTAGGTTGGTCTCTCACTAGACCCCAGACCCTCAAGGATTGAGTTACCTTGGACTGGTCACTCTCGACCGCGGACCTCAACATGACATGTGCAAAACTAGAATACCCTCTTGTGAAGACGAGGAAACTAGTCATACCTCTCACTCGGTATCATCACATTCCCATCCTTAGCCTATATAAGAGCTCAAGGCATGAGCAGGGCAAAATCTCTAACTTATATTTTTAATGTGTGTCTAAAATATTTTAAATTACTATGTTATCACTTATTACACAACTTACAATGAGTACCCTAGCAACCACTCTGGGCCCCGACCCCCATTGCAAGCCACTCCTATAGACATGCACATAGACTACCTTCCCAAAACTCACAAGCCACAATTATGTATCATACCACAAAAGTAATACTAATCCTTGGTTCTCAAAACTCAATTTCTCATAAATGCTTAATAGCATGAAGCTCATAAAACATAAATCTCAATTCAAATCATAAAGTACATCATGACATCAAGTCAAATAATTATAAAATAAATCTCAAAAATGCCTTTAGCGCACATCCTAACATGGCCAACTAAACAACTCAAAAAGAAAACCATTACGAAAATAAATATCACAAGACTATAAATAAAATATAAGAAAACACATAGTTTTTAGCCATATGATTTAATTCTATCATTTTCTCTTGTTTAGTTTGGGTCATAAGATGTGTTTAGAAATAAAGTAAGAATATACATATTAATATAAATTTTTATGCTAATATACTTATTTAGATCAATAACTGTTTAAAAATCAAATCTCTTTGTATATAAAATATCATGCAATATTATCATGTTACTAATTTAAATGATCTTAAATCATGAATGATTTAATTAATAATATAAAAGTATATTATTAGAATAAATATTAATATCAATTTTATTTCTAAAATAATAATTTGAATTCTATTTAAGTCTAATATTAATATTTAATTTTCCTTTAATTCATAATGCAACCAGAGATAAAATTATAAATTTAATTGAATTATTTATAATTTCTCTCATAAAGTCAAATAGTTATTAACTAGATGATTACAAAGTGAACTCTACCACAACTTCTCTTAAAATATAATAAAATTATAATTTTTTTTTATTAACTTCCTTCTTGTATTAATAAATATAAAATTATTTATATGCAACTAAGAGAAAAACTAAACTCAAAGAATCACTAATACTAACATTCACTTTATCCATTCTTAAGATTTCCCTCTATGCACATGCATTCCTATTTAATAGTTAACTATTAACTATTAAATGTCATTTACCTCATAGCATTTCCTTTTTAGGTTTTACAATCTCCTTCTGTAAGGATTGATCAATCATATATTTCAATTCACTCTTTTAGTTTGATAATATATTCTTGGATATTTTCAGAGCCAAACCCTTGCCTTCTCTTATCTTTTTCTTCTTTGTGATAGATTCTTCCATGTAGTTGTTCAACTAGAGTTGTGGATTTGTTCTCATCATATCCTTCATTGTATTAGAGTTGGATCTGTTGTAGCTTGTTCTTATTTGGAGGAAAAGAGGAATGAGGGTTTGATGGAACAAATTTGACATTTTTCTAAATTTTTTCATGGTTTAATTAAGAGTATGTCCAAACCTCTATTTTCATATAAAACACTTCAATTTTGTTGATAGTTGATAGGGGAGGCAAAAAAAATTCCTACTAGGGTCATATGACCCTTGGCAAATATTTTAATGAATTTTTTATTTAAAATAAAATTTAAATTAAAAAACATATCTTTTTAAAAAATGCGACCAATATTAATAATATTGCACCATCAAACAACCACCTAGGCACCACCTGGCGGCCACCTAGGCTCTGTCTAGTACCCCCCATGCTACTTGAACCTCGTTGCACTGCTACCAGGCTTCTTGTGCTCAATTGGCACCAAATCCCTCCACCCCATGACCATTGAGCTTCTCCAATACTAGCACAACTGCCCTACGACCACTCTCGCTTTGTCCAACCTAGCTCATGGTCACATGAGCACCCATAGGCTAATTTTTTAGCACCAAAGGAAAGTTTGTAATTATTTTTACATTAAAAAGGTACCTTTTTTTTTGCGATAACTTGAGCATACAAAGGCATTTTTGAGAAAATGAGATATTGTTGGAAAAATGATTCTGAGATGGATGTGATGATGAAGGTATATTTTGGATTATTTTTTCTAGTTTGGTACCTATTTTTCTGTCAAAGTTTGATGATCCTTTATGCATTCTGGGGGGCATAACTTGCTCATTTTAGCTTCATTTTTTGATCTAAAAGAAGAACTAGAAATATCTTATCAAGAATGTTCTAGATTCTCATTTATTTTCATAAGTATTTTCCAAAAGGTACACCTAATTCTAAAGTAAAGATTTTATGCCCTATTCTTGTATATGCTTTCCAACTAGTTGTTGGGGTTCAATTTTTGAATCGTAGGGGGTATTTTATATGCTTGTTTCTATCTTTTATATGCTTGTTTCTCTAAAAAAAAATTATATCAAAACAAACACCTATACAAATGGACAAGACCTCTTCTTGTCTAGCACTTCTGACCCCACATAACTATCACATATGGAAAACCTTGATGATGTGACTTCTCTATCCAAAAGATTGTGGTCTTATTTAGATGATGTGCAACCAATTTTATAGAGGGCCTTTGAGGTCATGCACCAAATGAACAATATGGATGAGGCCATGGGGTTGTTTCTTTACAAGTATTTGATAGTTTACAGTTTCATTTTTGATGGGTGTACTACTCCTCGAGATATGTGGACTAAGTTGAAGGGATTATTTGGTATAGTGAATGAGCTCAAGGTACTTCAGATTTGTTAGGAATAAGGTGTCTTAACCTTGGATAATTCCTATTCTTATTATTTGTTTTGTAAATGTATTTTTTGCAAATAATGTAATTAAGTGTGAGTGTACATGTCTAGTTAGCATGTTGATGTGTCACTCCACTTGTATATTTCAACATTTTGAATTGTGTGTAAGGAGATCATGGCTAAAATGGTTATGAAAGATTCCTATGATGTGTAAGAGTTGTCTCTGGAAGATTTGACAATGGGTGAAGATGTGAAGACATGTGGCAATTGATCATTGGGTACTGTACACTCAAGTCTCCAACTCATGCGAGGGGTTCAAGGCACTGCCCCCAAAAAAATTTGGGTTCCTATTTTTTTGGAGAATGGTAAAACCCTAATACAGTTGTTCTTGGGAAGTTTCCCTAAAAGGGAAAGTGCATGATATAAGTATTTTTAGGTTTGCAGATAGGAGAGAGAGAGAAAGTGTATTGTTGGTATGGTATGTTGCTACTAGATTTGTCTTCTGTGTCCTGAAAGAACTTGCATTGCAAGTGTGTTGTAACCTTCTGTGTTGAAGATGATACATTGTGCAGGTTTTGGAGGGGTGGGGTTGTTTTACTGACAAGTTTTTCCCCACCAGCATATCTTTGTATTTATGTGTTTTCTTTCTCTATCTATTTTTTCTATTCATGGTTGTGTAGATGCTTAAAATCATCCCAAACACTATATTAATTCATTTAATATTTCCTTTGATATTATAATTATTAATTAATTAATTAATTATATTTGTCATATTCTTCTACTTATTTAGTTGAATTTATTTAATTAAATAAGTTCATTTCACTAATGTATTTAAATTTAATTTGAATACTTCCCCTCTAATGTATTAAAATCATTTAATGCATAGTGCTCCATAAATTCCCTTTTAAATAAATTCTAATTTATTTAATTCCCTCCACTTTATTAAATTCTTTAATCCTATGATTAATTTAAATCTTATTTAATCTAATCCTAATCCCATCTTAAGACCTAGTCTACAACCATTACTCTCATCCTTCTAGCCTACCCACTACTTAATCCCACTTTATTATCCTAAACCTCTTTTAATCACCTCTTTAGCAACTAAGTGGTTGCTCATACATGTGTGAGGAACATAAGGCTCAAGGAGCCTCCTTCCATTAAACTCTCCAAAAAGGTACTCTTACATCTTTCTCCCCCAGCCCTTTCTCCAAGGTTCCTCACACATGTGTGAGCACACCTTGGGCCTCTCAACCACAAAGGCTCTTTTTTACTTTTGCATGGATTTTTCCTTTAGCCCATGTGTCTCCCTTGTGGTACCTATGTGGATTCCACATAGCTACCACCTCCCCAAGGACTCTCTCAAACCTATAAATAGAGTCCTTGTCTCAAGCATTTTTCATTTCTCTCATTTTGTATTGTTATCATGCTAGTATAGTTGTAGAGCTTTTAGAGATTTTATGCATTGGTACTAACCTTTGGTAGTTTCTAGTTCATTTGCATTTGCATTGCTAACTTATTTTATTTCTTGTATCCACATTCACCTTATCCATAGCCATTGTTTGAAACACTCTCTTCATATCTAGTTAGTTCACATACTTTGCATTTCATTTTTAAACATATTAGGATTCAATAGTTGTGTTTGGGAGAGAACGTCCACATCTCTCCAATCTAAAGCACACCAACAAGGCCTCTTATGGGTGCCCTTTGTTGAGCTCCTTTGAGGTTGCATGAGGATGTTTCTTTTTGGTTGTATTGAGTTATAAAACTCAAGCATAATGTTAGTTTTATTATGCTTTCTTTTGGATATTTGATATATATGTGTAACTAATGTTTGTTTATTTATATGTGCTCTTGACAGGTTAGGTTTTCTTGCATACATTTTGGCATGCCTGGTGGAACCCATGTCCCTATACCATTCTTGAATTTTATCAAAACCCATAACTTCTTATCAAAACCTGTACACTATCATCTCTACTAAGATGCAGTATCATCTACGAAGATGGTATATCGTCTACGCAGATCAACATCTCTAATTACTAGCATCTCCACATATTAGCATCTTCCCTTATGCTTATTTTTAAAAAAACTTGTTAATCCTACAACATTATGTCATCTATGATAACATTTGACATCTCTGACCATTATTGTGTCATCTCTGTAGTTTGCTACTTTGTCATCTATGTTGCAGGCAGATAGAAATTACTTGTTTTATCAACCTATCATCTCTGATATTTACCTTGATTTTTCATCTTTTTTGTAGCCAACTGAACCCTAAACATTATTAGACTATCATATCCACTGCTCATATCTATCGTCTCCACCAAATAATACTTCCAAAATTCTATCATTTGTTTATTTTCTCGTGTAGGGAGTTTGGCATCTTCGAGACTAGTATATCATTTGTGATTGTAAAACTATCAATAAAAAACAAACCATACTACTTTGTATTCTATCATTTGTGAGTTTTAGCGTCTGTGTTGTTTTGTTGTCTACACCTGGTGTTTGTCATTTGTGAGTTTAATAGATTGACTTATATTTTTAATGCCTAACTCATTGTTTGGTTGATCTACAATCTAGTTTTCATTGCAGGAGATAAATTTTGGGATATTTTTAGTGATTTAAATCACTTGGAGATTTGTAGTGATTTTATCACTTAGGGATTTATAGTGATTTTAATCACTTGGAGATTTGTAGTGATTTTGATCACTTGTAGGATTTAAAAGGGTAAATGAATGTCATGCCTTAAAATTTATGGGACAAAAACACAACTATTTTTTTTAAAACAAAAACAAGAGATAAATCTAAAGATAAGATACATAACCTATGCTTAAACTTGGAGATGTTAAAGTTAGTTGATGGGACGAAGATTGTTCCACTCAAAATTTGGATTTCAAGTTTCCTATGACAGGTCACCTGGTTGCTTATTATTGAATGCAAAACTAAGTTAAAAGATGTTTTGGTTATAAACCCTTCACTTTCTACTCTCCAATTAAGACACTCTATAAGTGTCGGTGAAATTCAATATTTGTATTAATGTAGTTGCAAAGGCTCTGAGGTTTGTAATCATAAAGATGTGTTTATAAATGTCCTAAGTGTTTCAACTGCAAGTTGTCCTACCACAAACATATCCTACCCATTTATCATTCATTTCCATTTATTTGCATAAATATGTATATCCCCTAAACTTCTTCACCTCACCCTTCTTCCGACCTTGTTCACTTCAAATACTATTAACTAGGTATTTAATTATCTATTGATTATTATTTATTTATTTATCTAATCCATTTTTTTTTAAAAAATTATTTGATTTTATCTCAATTAATACTTTATTTAGCTACAAAATTATCCAATAGTTCCAACATAACAATGAAAGAATGGATCAATGTATTTAATTAATAGCTGAATTACTATGTCATGTCTCAAAAGACATAAAATTTGAAGTCCATCAATGCTAACCTTCATAATTTGTTTGTCTGTTTAATTTAAGTCCTAGAAATTCCTTACTTATAACATACATTCCTAATCAACCCATTCCATAGCATACTTTATGAACTTAATTAACCCTTAAATAACTTCCATTTATTAATATCTCAAATTTCTAAATCCTAGCTTAATCTCTATCTAACCATAACTTAAAATAACAAAGAAAAATAATTAACTAATGTAAATGTACTTAAAGTTAAATTATATATCTACCTATCTTACCACCTTGTCAGGATAATTTATTTAAAATATCCTACCCATAAAACACCATGGATTACAAGTACTTACCACTTACTAATTTACCCCTTCAGTACTAATTTTATGTCCTATTTTACCTACCCCACATTTTCCTAAGTCTTAGCTACTTTACCCCTCCTCCCCACCTCCTAAATACCTATGTCATAGTGCTACCCACACCTTACTTCCCTTTTTGGGAAGCGTAAATCAGCTTGGTACTAATTTTGACCAGCTCCTCTAAAGTACACCCAAGTAAGTAGGAGTGGGAAAGGATGAGGGGGTGGTGGGACCACCTTCCACTCATCCCTTTCATATTAAATTTCTTGATTGTGATCTGACTTATTATCAAGATCTAGCCGCCAAACATAAGGGAGTATAATTTCAAATTCTTTTCTTTTCTAAAAAGGTGCTTGCCAACATTTAAGCCCCCCCCCTGTTGCCTCTTTAAGAGGATATTTATATATATTTCTTTCTTTCTTTTGTTTGTTCATCTAATAAGTTAATTTTCTAACATTGCACTCTCATACAACCATATATCATTTTTTTTTTGTTTACTTCTTGGGTAGCTATCATTATCATGACAGTTGACTTCTATGTTTGTATATTGCTAGGGGGTTAAACATGAATATTTTATTCAGATATTACTATTTTATTGACTGTGTTTTTGGAGAGAGACTTTTTTTTGAAATGCCATATATTTTCTAGCAAGTTAATATGCATCTACATGCCTCATTGTAGAGTTAAGCTTATTTTTTGAGTTTTATTCATATATCTCTATGATTGTTCATAATTGAGCTGATTAAATTGAACATTATATCATGCATTATAAAATCTATTCTATATAGCAAATCTAATGTATCAGAACCAACATATTACTATCAAAATCTAATTGCAAGATACTCTAATATGAAACATAAATTAAACCTTTTGCTTGTAATTCCATGAACATCAAGTACTCAATTTACAATATTGACATCTAATTCATGACTATAACTAAATGTGAATATATTAATTATTGAGTACATGTTCTGCAACTATGTATGAATCAAGTTTGATCACATAATGCATCTAATTATCTCTATGAGAATGGAGTACAACAGAATAACAAGAGATAGTTTTATGTTCATCTTTCTAATGCCTATAGTGATGCTTAACTCTTCTATTCAATACATTCATATCCAAGAAAATGAAACTACAATTACATTTCAACAGAATTCTCTTTCAAAGTCCTCTCATTCCTTCCATACTACACACTTGTTAAACATGATCATAGGGTGGTGAAATCAATATATGAAAGATACACAATGCGAATACCTTTTCACAATACATAGATGACTCACAACCTCTCTATTGACAAATGAAATAGAACAAAGACAACACTCTCACAAATACAATGTAATCACATAACCAAATGGGTTTTGCTCTCTATTTTATTATGAATATAATAGGGTCTTCTTCTTCTATGGAATGGAAAGGTTACATGAGCTCCAAGTTTCCAAGATCATTAAGTAAAAACCTGCACAAGAGAGAGAAAAAGAGAAAAAAAAGGGGGAACCGTGGAGGCTCACCTCCCATCCTAGGCCTCAAGGAGGCCACCTACCAAGCTTGGGGAAATAAGGCACAAATGATTGCACACCTTCACATGCACCTCTCATGCATAACCATAACCACACAACTCAACACAACATAATCCAACCCATCCCAAGGCTTGTACATGGATTCAACAATAGAATCAAGATACAGGGTGGAGGTGGGCTCTCTCTATGAGGAGAATTTCAAATCCATGAATCACATATATTCACATATTCTCATAAGTAACATGCCCTTTCAAGGCTTAACAATGTCCTCCCTCTTCATACACCTCCTTATACCTCCCAAGAATGCAAGTAATCATGAAGCCCATACTCCTTTGAAACACATCAAAATCATCTCCACACATGAGAGAGTTTCTCAACTACATGGGTGAGCCCAACTAACCCTTTCACCCAAGCATCTCTTCCCTCCCAAGGGTGATGATACTTCACACCCATTTTACACAAACAAACAACATGAACAAAACAAGTTTCAAGGAAGAAATCCCATAAAACTTCTCACATTCAACACACATACAACAAGATTCTTCACAAAACCACATCAACACTATTTCAAATCTACAATGCAATGAAGGAATACCATGGATCATGGGTACCAACCTTACTCCAAGTAATGGAAAATGAAAGTTGTTGTAGAGCTCCTTATCCTCTTCCTCTAAACCCTAAATGTCTATAAAGTTAGAGAGTGGATGAGTGGGTTTCTAGTTTGGCCAATCCTCTATATAAAACTCCCATTTTTGGATTCAATAAAAAAATGCATTCTTTTTGGGGTCTCTTAGGTCTTCTAGGCACTCTAGTGGTCAATTTCAGCCCCCTAATTTGAAGTATTATCATGGGTAAGATTTATTTTCATCACAGATACACCTTGGAGCTACTTTTCAGCCCTCATAATGCTAGGTCAAGGCCAATTTCAAATTTCCAATGGTGGTAACCTTTGTTTCCCTTACTAAGTCAAGGAAATATGTCTAATTATTGATTAAGGATTTTAACTTGAGATAAGGTGGCCACATGATCCATCTTAAGAGAACATGTCATTTTCACATAACGAGTACAAGTGTCAAGTGACATACACAAATTTCACTACACATCACACATGACATGTTTTGAATCTACTTATGAAATACATATTATACACATACATCTCAAATTTACAAAATAAACACATCACAATGAGGTTTACGAATCTTCTAAAGATTCACCTTGGTAGTGTCATATCAACATGTGTTTATACCTTGTTTCCGTGTTATGTTTCCATGGTTCCTTTCCTACACGCTAAACTCGAGCATCATTAGTCCAATGAAAAATCACATATAAAATACATATGAAAGTAAAGATACATGATAATTTTGTTATTCTATAATTCACATATAACACATTTCATAATTAACTTCCTATTTCCTGTCATTTTCTTATAAAACATTTAATCATTAAACCTCAAAAATCTGCATATTACTGACTTTCCTAACAAGATCACTTTAAGCATTTGAATCACAACATAATTCCATTTTCTATCATAATAATAAAGTAATGATTAAACATCCATTAATTCATTGACTATGCCAATTAAGTCCTAATACATATCATAATGAGAAATCACAAGGTAAATATCATCAGATAAGTAACAAAATAAAAATATACTATCTATGCTATGATGGGCCAAGGTGAGGCCTCATAATGAACTTGCATGAACTAATCATTTGTCCTTGGAATGTATGTTGCAACTAATATCTAAAGGCCAAATACACTCTTGAATGCATTAAGGTAATATTACACACACTCTTGAATAATTTAAGAAAATTTACAAGCTTTTCATTGGAATGGATGATGTTCAAATACACTTTTGGATGCCTTAATGAATAAATAAGTTTTTCATTGGAATGGATGATGTTCACACTCTTGGATACCTTAATGAATAAACAAGCTTCTCATTGGAATGTATGTGTAGAGTAATCAAATACAATCTTGAGTTTTTTAAGGAATGTTCAAACACACTCTTGAATGCCTTAATGAATAAACAAGCTTTTCATTGGAATGCATGTGTAGAGTAATCAAATACAATCTTGAGTTTTTTAAGGAATGTTCAAACACACTCTTGAATGCCTTAATGATCTTGAGTACCTTAAGTAAATTGACATGCTTTCATTGGAATGAATGGTTAGATAGTGAATACACTCTTGAATGCCTAAGGTCAAAGAAGCTTGCTATGAAACATTTGGACTTGGTGCTTAAAATTAATACACACAATCTTGAATAACTTAAGGGAATTTGTTTATTTCCATCATTTTTCTTATGTTGAAGATGACTGATTTACTTTATGTTGATGAATTATCACTTTTATTATGTTGATGATGCTGTGAAGTTGGAAAGAACAATGCATGCTCAAATATGAGTGTCTTCAAAAGTAGATAGAAAATCTAAGCTTCATTGAAAATAACAAGTGTCTTTTAAACCCCAAGGCCACTTATGTATTCTCTCCTCTCATGCCTTTGGGTGACCTTGAGTGCACAAGAAATAAGTGAGTCTTGTTTTTATTTTTAGGGGCCCTACTTGGGGACTTCATCACCCCTTGGGATAGCCTCAATTCTAGCATTCTGGCAGAGTATAAATATCGAGAGGTGAATCGAAAGACACCTCTCTTGGAAGTAAAATTTGTCACTCTTGGCTAAGCCCCAAAGAACTTTATACCTTTGGAAAGTGAAGGTGGAGATTTGGGTTACCGTCTCCTCCTAGTTGTGTGGCACTATTTTCTTTCATCTATAAATTTGGGCCTCATGTACCCTGCATATATCGAGGATGCCCTCTAAATAATCTTTGTACATCCAAGTGGTAGCCTTATTAGGATTTTTTATGTGTTTAGTGTGCTCGATTGTTTAAACATCCAAAACCAATACCAACCATCAAATAAGTCCAAAAATGAGTGAAATGGTGAGCTAAACATTCAGTGAGTGAAATGGTTGTAAGTGGGTCCTCTTGACCTATGGTTTTTTTTATGAGTTCTCATGTTTGTTCTAGCATTTGAAATTCATTGGATCTTTTAGTCACAAGCTTACTTACAAAATTTTGCGTGCTTGGTCTTGTAACTGGGTTCATTTTATTCCTGCCATGATCGACAAAGTCAAACCCAATGAGGTGAAATTATCCAAACTGTTTTCCTACAAGGAAAGGAAAAACCAAGCATAGTGATAAACAATTTTGATATGCTATCAAAGACATCAAGAAAGAAGAAGCTGAATAGGACCATTACGATAGAATCTTATAGAATGGTAAACTTTGAAATTGGTCTGTTTTCCCTGGAGTGAACCCAATATTTTTGTTTCCAATAATAGAAGATTGAGTTATTCACATAGTGACCATATCACCCTCATTTTCCACATCAATCTATTTTCAAAGTTTCTAGTCTTCCATTTGCAAAATTTACTCTAGAGAGCTTGATCATTTGAACCTTAATCTTTTGGCCTAAAAGCATCTTAGTTACAAAATTTCCAAGATTACAACACTAGACCTTTATCCATAAGGGAACATGTATCATAGTTTCACTCACTCATTTGGGATCACAAGCCCATCTTCAAATAGTGAGTAATCTATTCGGTTTCCTATCTTGCCCAAAGATCACTTGTCCATCTTTGGTAGGAGAAAGATACTTTTATCCTATATCACATTTGGTTTGTCAAGTCAACAAGGTCTTTTGTTTACATTTAGGTTGTTGTCCCCTTTATCATATAAGGTTTAGTTGCTCTCTCACATTTTCTTTTTCTTCCACAATCTTCCACCCATTGGTTTAGTCACAATTATATGGTACAAACACGATCCGGTAGACTCACATTTTACCCTATGTCTCGTCTATTGGAATCACTGAGAAAATAAGAGATGGAGAATCCTTTTCCTCCATGATCAACCTCATTGGGGAACACATTTCCCCCTAGTATGAACTTTGGTATGCCTAGCTCAACATCCACACAAGAACCAGAGAATCCTTTTCAAAACACCACTCTAGGGAGTAACTCACATGATGATGAAGAAGTGTACCAAGATAAAGACCCAATTGACAACAATAACATCCCTAGTGATGTCCAAACATTTCTTGCAGATCCATACAACTTGGAAATGTTTGAAAAATTCATTAGGGCAAACAAGACAGAGATCTTCCTAAACCTTGTTAAAGATGGTGTTAATCTTCATATGAGTTTTGATGAGAGCACTTTGTTTAGGCAAATTACCAAGGATGGTGCTCCCATGTTGCCAACTTCAAACATAACCCAAACATCTGGCAAAGAAAAAGAACCTATGGTGAGAACTTTTTCCATACCTACATCAAGTGCTTCAACACAACCTACCTTCCAATTAAGTGTAGAAGATATTCAACAAATCATTAGTGCTATGCCCAACACTACTACACATGTTAGCATTCTGCAGTCAACCTTGACAAGTCCAACTGTAGGATGCTTAAACATTGGGTAAGTACCTACACAACAGATGGAAATCCTGACACAACTAATATATTCCTCTTATTTGCAAATGCCAGTAAGTATGATGAAAACATCTATGCCAATTCCAACGACTACATAGTAATACATTGGCCAAAGTGGCACACTGCCACCTCCACCACCTCATAATATGTTTGAGAATCTGTACAACTTTGGAGGTGGGTTTATCAATTCCCAACAATCACAAATGTAATTAAACCAAGATCTAGTCCAGCAGTTGCATGAACTTCAAAACTTGGTCCATAACATGAACAACAAAGGGGTGGAGGATTTCTCTTTTGAGGAAATTTGTCCCTTTCCATTTGACAGATCCATTAACATGATACCGTTTCCACCAAAATCTGAGATTCCTAAATTCAAAAAATACAAGGGAGAAATATGTCCCATCACACATCTCAAGAAATTTTTCATCTTATGTCAAGAAGTAGCCTATAGTGAGGATTATCTTAAGAGGCTCTTCACACAAAGTCTTGAAGGCCCTACACTTGAGTGGCGAATGAACTTGTCTAGAGGTTCCATCACCTCTTTCAATGACTTGACAAGGAAATTTATAGCACAATATTCTTACAACATTGAACATCATGCCTCATTGAGTGATTTGTTCAACATGAAACAACAAAACAGTGAAACATTTGCTAACTTTCTACAATGGTGGAGACATCTTGCTAATCGCATGCCATACAAAATAGAAGATTCCCACCTGGTAGACATATTTATCTAGAATTTGATCTCAGAGATGTCTTTCCAAATGAAGATGGCTAGTCCTAAAGACTTTTCCACATTAGTCAAGAAATCAAGAACATTGAAAATGGACTCTTAAACAAGGGTTCCATTAAACAGTAGAGCTCTTCATCCTCAAAAAATGAGATGAACAACAATAGCAAACCCAAATTTTGGTCCAAAAACAAAGGTGTTACACATGATGGTGTCACCAATTTCAAAAGTGTACAAAACCTTCAAGGTGGAAACAACAACAACAACTATCATAACCAAAACAACAAAAATTTGAACTATGACAATCAAAATCAAAATCAAAACAATAATCAAAACAACTAACAATCTCACAATCAAACACAATTCTTTCCCCACAATAACAATAATAACAACTACAATCATGATTATGATCGAAATAAAAAATTCACTAGCTTTCATGAACCTTTGGATGCCATATTCCAAAAGCTAATAGATCACAATTTGATGATGTTACCCAATGCACAAAATTTTGATGAAAATCAACCCAAATCAAAATGGTATAGGGAAAATGAATACTGCAAATACCACTATAGTAAAGGACATGACACAAACAAATGTATGATACTCAAAGTCTTCATTCAAAATCTTGTGGATGATGGGGAAACTAAGGTTGAAGGAAGACCAACCTCTAAAAATTCTAAACTGAAGATATTTCAAAAGTTGTCCCCCGACCACAATAATGACAATAACAACAATGGAAACAATAATAAAAACAATGTCAACCAAGCTTCCACATCCAATGCATTGCACTATGACTATTCTACTAGCTCCATATCAAGATTTGACTCCTTGTGTGGTAAAATAGAAATAAACGATATATGTGGTTTTGACTCCATGTGTGGCTGCATTGAAGAAGTGGACACTCATGTGAATACCCTTGTCCTACAATAGCTGATTACGATGCAACCACTCAGCAAGGAAGAATTTCTTTGCAAGCTATCACTCCCAACCCCACTAATCCATCAGTTCCACATGCGCCTACTGCACCATCCACTTCATAAAGACCTGCTTCTCGCTATGATGTATTATCCCACTTAGGGAAGACTCCTACATAGATATCCATTCTATGTCTTCTCACCACCTCACCCATCCACAAAGAGATTTTGGAGACTGCTATTTTAGAGTCTTGTGTTCCTAAAAACATCAATGCATCCCAATTCACTATCATGATTGGAAATCTTGCCACACAACAACACCTTGTCTTCATAGATAAAGATATCTGAGGTCCTAATAAACATAACAATTTGTTGCTCCACATTAAAGTCCTTATACAATGGCATAAAATAAAATGAGTCCTTATCGATAATGGATCTAGTTTGAACCTTTGTACATTGAAAGTGATTCATTTCTTGGGGTTTCTAGAAGACCTCCTAGATATCAATAAAAGGATAACAATCAAAGCATTTGATGAAAGAGAAAGAGAATCAAAAGGAGTTACCATGCTACCACAAAAGGTTGGGTCAGATGTAATAAATATTGAATGCCATGTCCTAGATTTGGACTTGCCATATAACATCTTGCTTGGTCGACCTTGGATACATACACTCAAAGCAGTGGCATCTACATATCATCAATGCTTGAAATTTCCCCACCAACGAAGAGAGGTCACAATTCTAGGTGATCCTTTGTCATTTTATTTTTGTAAGAGATTGGAGGGTGCCCCAACAAATTTTTGTCTAGTTAGTGAGTTTGCTAAGGTTATACCTAGATCTCTCACAATAGTAGAATCACCTTCTACAATAGTACCTAAGTTATCCAATATTGATTCCACTTCTCATAAAGGAAAAGAGAAGGTTGAAGATATTAAGGCCAATACTATAGTGAAGAAGGTTACTTTTGCTAACCAAGGAATGGGAAAGTATAAGTTTGAAAATGCCTTGTGTGTTGCAAAACTACCACTCTCCCCTCAATCCTTTGGAAAACCCCCAAATACCACCTTCTACAAATAAGGATATTATGCATTTTAATAAGACAATATTTGAACATTGGGGTTCACTTAGTGATGAACACATGGAGTCTAATATCTTAGATTGGCTATATTTTGATGGAAAAGATGAGCCTATGGAATTCCCTAAAGATTAAGTATGTTAAGGCTCCTCCCATCATTGAAAACATGGGATATCACGACATCGGCCTTGGACCTAAAGAAGATGGAATAAGACAACCCCCTAAGGCTAATAACTATCTTAAAGGACATGGTTTGAGCTCCATTAAACCCAAGATGTCCTTTCCTGACAACTATTGTATGACTAAACCTGATTTTGAGACTAAGGATGAGGAATTCTTCGAAATCCCCTTCTAATATATTGAAGATGACCTAGCTAATCATGTCCATACCGTTACCATAGCTAACCTTTCCTCTCTTGACTTACCCCTCACCAACCCTGGCATGATAGACTAGGACCTTTAGGACACACCACCAACTCTTGATATCTGTAACTTTGACGAAATAGTGATAGCACTCTTTGGCCTTAAGAATCTCCAAGATTATGAAAATGAGATCCAATCCAATGAGGGATCCAACTTTGGTAGCCAAGTCAACTTTCTTAGTCACAAAAGTGAAAGAAAAAATTAAAAAATAGAAGAAACATCCTCTAATGAAAACTCTTTTGGAGCACTTTTGGATGAGGAAAAAGACAAAATAAAGGATGCATCTTCTGGTGAAAACCTCCTACGGGTGCCAGAAGAGGGATAGGTTGACTTGCCATTTAGAACTTTACACCAAAATAGTCATCTATATTGAATGAGGACACACTTCTAGTTAACTTGGGCATGGTAGATAGTCCACATATCACCTACATTGCAACTACCTAAGTGCTGAAGAACAAAAAGTGATGACTGAGTTCCTAGAAAAAGGCAAAATCAATTTTGCATCGACATACAAAGGCATGCCTAGTTTAAACACAGACGTGATTATGCATCACTTAGTAGTAGATTAAAAGATTAAACATGTGAAACAAAAGTTGTGCAAGATGCATCCTAAGGTAGCACTTTTGCTCAAAGCAGAACTGTAGAAAATACTAGAGGAAAAATTCATCTAACCTATTGATTATCCTGAGTGGGTTTTCAACATTGTTCCTATAGGAAATGCATCTAGGGGAATCTACACCTGTTCATATTTTCAAGATTTAAATCTCACATGTCCTAAGGATGATTTTCCACTTCCTAACATAGACATCATAGTGGATTTAACTGTCGGACATTAAATGTTGTCTTTAATGGATAGTTTCTCCAGTTACAATCGGATCAAAATTGGAAAAGAAGATCAACATAAAATGACATTTACTACCCCATGGGGAACCTTTTGTTACCAAGTTATGCCTTTTAGCTTGAAGAATGATGGTGCCACCTATTAATGCACAATGACTACAATCTTTCATGATCTTCTACATGTCATAATGGAGGACTATGTTGATGACATTCTAGGAAAATCTAAGACACATGATTTCCAATTGATGTGCTCACCACCATTTTTGAAAGGTTGGAGAAATATAAGGTGTGCCTTAATCTGAAGAAGTGTTTTTTTGGGGTCTAATCAAGCAAGTTGTTAGGTTACATAGTGTCAACATGAGGCATTGAGGTAGACCCTGCCAAAGTGAAAGCCATCATGGAAATGCCTCCACCTACTACATTGAAACAACTCCACAATTTTCAAGGAAGGTTAAAATCCATCAGATGGTTTGTGTCCCAGTTGGCAGATAAGGTTCATCCACTCCAACATTTTCTTCGAAAAGACACTAAGTTTCAATGGGATTGCCTATGTCAAAAAGAATTTGAGCAAGTCAAAGTATACTTGGCTAATCCACTAGTTCTAGTCCCTCCAATTGTAGGGCAACCATTGATTCTATACATTTCTACCACTTCAGTTGCCTTAGGTGCTCTTTTGGCACAACTAGATGACAAAGGTAATGAACAAGCCATATACTATCTTAGTCAAACATTAGTTGGCTATGAGTTGAACTACACTACTATTAAGCAAGCTTGTTTGGTGGTAGTCTTTTCCACACAGAAATTATGCCATTATATGCTTAATCATACTACACATCTCATTGCCAAGATAGATCCACTCAAATATTTTCTATCAAAAACTTCCCTCACTAGTCGAGCTACACAATGGGTCTTGATTTTAAGTGAATTTGACATTGTCTATAAAGATCACAAGGCCATTAAGGGACAAATAATTGCAGACCAGCTTGCTAAAGCTCCTCTTCAAGGAGATCATCCTATTATAGTAGATTTTTTAGATGACATAATTATGATTGTTACCCATAGTACACAATGGAAACTATATTTTGATGGTTCCTTCCCACAAAAGGGATTGTGGGCAGGAATTTTATTTGTTGCACTGCAAGGAGACCTTATTCCTAAGTCTTATAAAATTTCATTCCCTTGCACCAACAAAATAATTGAGTATGAAGGATCATAACAGGGCTTCGTTAAGCCATCAAATATAATATTAGGAGCCTTCTTCTCTTTGGAAACTCTCAATTGGTCATTAAACAAGTCACAAATGAATACCAAACAAAGGATGAAAATTTCTTTCCATGTTGTCAGATAGTTGAAGATCTTAAACACCATTTCACTAAGATAGTCATTTAGTAGATACCAAGGACTAATAACAAAGTAGAAGATTCTATGGCCACTATTGCCTCCATGATCGCCATGCCTGAGTGTAGTCCTAAGTGAATTTCTTGTTGAGAATCTTTTTCTTCCTACTTATGAGCAACCTAAATCAGAGCTGGTGTGTGAGATTGTTGATCCTGAGTCTCCATGGTACTCTAACATTTTTGCCTACCTTCATCACAAAATGATCCCCATAGCCCTTTCCAGGAACCAAATCAAAACTTTCATCCATCATACTGCTCGATATACTATCTTAGGTGATACACTTTTCTAAAAACGCTTCGATGGAACTCTCCTTTAATGTCTTAGGTTGGATCAAGCCAGAACAGTGTTAGAAGAGGTTCACCAAGGAATTTGTGGTGCTCATTCTAGTGGCCTTATGTTAGCAAAAAAGCTCCTTAGAACGGGTTACTATTGGCCTACTATGGAAGTGGATGCTTATCATTTTGTGAAATGATGTGTTCCTTGTCAGCAGCATGGAGATTGATACACGCTTTCACCCAAGACCTTCAACCCACCATCACACCATGACCCTTTTCCCATTAGGGATTCAATCTTGTTGGTCAAATATATCCAAATTCTACAAATGGCCTGTAATACCCTGCTCGGGAACCCAAAATAAATAAACCTAATATGTTACAAAGTTTACTGAACTAATTTTTTTAAAAAAAAGTTTAAGCAACATCAAAGTAACAATAATGTGGAAGCAATATATACATACACATCAAGAACACATAATCAATTACAAATACATTTCAATTCCTCAAGGGTTCATTCACGTTGAGTCACATTTAGTAAAGTTTTATTAATAAGTTTAAGTCTAAATTACAATGTCCATAATCATAAAATAAACACATACATAATAATATAAGAAAATGCATAAGTACAACAAACAATATGAAAGCACATCTAATGAATAACATCCATTGCACATATCACAGGCTATGTGAAAATAGATACAAGTACATCAATATATCATACGATGTTCTGCAAGATCTCAAAACACATGATGCATAGATACATCAAATGAAAAGAAGTCTTCAAGATAAGAGGAAGAATGATAATGGTACCATTTTATCAACGAGCATCCAACATCTGTCAATCTGAGGGGCCCCACATCGTAAGAATACACTACCTCCCAACCGCGTGGTCACCTAATCAAGCTCCCACTCCCATCATGTAGGAGAGATAATGTACAATCCACACACAGATAATCAAATCATAATATAATCCTAGGCAAGGAATCCTGATAGCCAAAACTACCTCAAGGGTAACACAAACTACTCAAGAAGAAGAGATAATCAAAATCGAAAGGACACTCATTTCAATACTAACATCTCATACCAAGTCAACATGCAAAAACCAAATATAAATCAAGTATCAAAACCCAAAAAGATACAACCACCTCCAAAACAATGTTAAGTGTCACAAGAATAATAACCAACAGATAACAACTAATGTCAATAAAACTAAACCACCAATCACTAACTCTAACAATAAAGACACCACTAATGAATAACCGATCATTCATTGATAAAAGTCAATTGTCAACAATAAATGACATCAAATCAAAGAGTAATAACTCACAATAAATATATCATCAAAACTAATATCCAACAAGTACACCACTAGAGGCAAATATTAAAAAAATCATGAAGGAGACTCAGGCTACATACTATGGAGTGTCATCACATGAGCCAACTCTAAGGTTACCTTGGCAATCTCTCAAGACCCTGGACCCCTAGTGACTCTATGTGGAACCAAGATACCCTCTCGTGAAGACGAGGTAACTAGTCATACCTCTGAAGGTATCATATTCATCTCATCCTTAGTCTATACAAGCACTCAAGGCATGGACGAGGAAAAATCTCTAACTTGTCTTTTTAATGTATCTCAAGGAAAAGGGCTAGGCAATATATTTTAATTACTATGTTATCACTTGTTACACAACTTACAATGAGTTACCTTAGATGCCACTTTGGGCCCCGACCTCCATTGCAAGTCACTCCCATAGACATGCACCTAGACTACCTTCCCAAAAATCACAAACCACAAACCACAATAGTGTCCCATACCAAAAAAAGTAATATTGATCAAATTCAGTTCCTTTACAGGCAACCCTAAAATAATATTGGTTCTCAAAACCCAAGTCCTCATAAATGCTTAATAGCATAAAGCTCATAAAACATAAATCTCAATTCAAATCATAAATATCATTATGACATCCAATCAATAATCATAAAAGAAAAATCTCAAAAATGTATGTAGTTCATTTCCTAACTTGGCCAACTAAACAACCCACAAAGAAAAACTATCAAAAAAATAAACATCACAAGACTATAAATAGAATATTAGAAAACACATAGTTTTCAACTACATGATTTAATTCCACCAATTTCTCTTGCTTAGTTTGGGTCATAAGGATTTGTTTAGAAATGAAGAAATAAATGTTAATATAAATTGTTATGCTAATATACTTATTTAGAACAATAAGTATTTAAATATCCAATCTTTTTGTGCATATGAAATATCATACAATATTATCATGTTATTAATTTAAATAATCTTAAATTATAAATAATTTAATTAATAACATAAATGCATATTATTATATTTAAATATTGATATTAATTTCAGTTTCTAAAATGTTAATTTGACTTCTATTTAAGTCCAATATTAACATTTACATTTTTTTAAAATTCATAATGCAACTAGAGATAAAATTATTAATTCAATTTAATTATTTATAATTTCTCTCATAAAGTCAAATAACTATTAAGTAAATGATTACAAAGTGAACTCTACCACAACTTCTCTTAAAATATGATAAAATTCTAAATATTTATTTATTAACTTTCCTTTTGCATTAATAATTATAAAATCATTTATATGCAACTAAGAGTTTAATTAAACTTAAATAATCGCTAATACTAACATTCACTTTATAACTAAATGAATAATATTTATTTCATTTAGAAATTAATAAATTATTATTATTATTTTAAATTAAAAAAAATGAAAATTATATTATATTTTTATAAAATAAAAATAAACATGCAATTAGTATTTTTGCATGTCTTTGATCTCTCAAATCATGCAAGCATACTATATTTAGTTTTATATTTTTAGCATATTTGTTTTCACATGCATAAAACCTTATTATACTTAGCTTTCTATTTTTAGCATATTTGTTTTCACATGCATGTAACCATACTATAATTAGCTTTATATTTTTAGCATATTTATTTTCACATGCATGTAACCATACTATACTTAATTTTTTATTTTTAGCTTATTTGTTTTCACATGCATGCATAAGTTTAGTTAAATCATACTTTCCTCTCCATTAATCTTTTTTCCTTTCTCATTAAATCTTACAATTAAATTATTTTAAATATAAGAATAATATTTATCTATATTTAGAATTCATGGTAATCACAAGATCTTAATGACAAATTAAAAGTTGAAAACCTAACTGTTCAATTTATTATTTTCTTCCAATTTTCTGAAATTGAATTTTTCCTATATTCAAAAGGGGTTTAAAAGAATACAGTCATAATAATTTTATATAGTTTTTTGGTAGTCAAGTTATCTTGATTAATAAGTTTTCCTTTTCAAAATTTACAAAATAATTCCTTATTCAACAATCACTACAGTAAATTAATAAGCAATATGCAAACACCTAGGAAGACACAGAGTAGACAGATCTTTCAATAAAAATCTACAATGGGTTTTCAAACCCTACCTCAAAACCACAACTAAAATCTAAGACAATCTATGAATGCATGCAAATCTAAACCCTCTGAAACTTTCAACAATTCTTTTAATCCAATTATGAATTTTCGCCCCCAAAACCTATGTGTAATTGCAAAATAAGCTCTAGATCTTCGATAAAGAGTTCTCCCCTAAATTGGGGCTCTGATTATGCAATCGTTAGAGGGCACTCACTGATCAATTATTGTTTATTACTTTATTACCTTTTACCTTTTCATGCACAACTCTTTTAGATATTTAATTACAAAATATATTAATTTAAATAATTAGCTCTCTCTTTAATTAATTTTCAATTAATTTTCATTCTTTTATATTTTATTTTCCTCCACTTTATTAATTAGTGCAATCACTAATTAAAGCATAATTCATTATATAAATTAATAATAATAATCAAAGCCCATTGTTTAAATGCAACTCTAATTTAATTATTCTTAAATAAATAATTATAATAAAGTAATATTAAATTTTTAATATTTTAATTATCTTTTTGTGCAACTTCTTAAATTAAACTTTAAAATTAAATCTTTTAAACTGAAGTACATATATAATTAATTAAATATCATCATATTCTAATTTCTCTTTAACCAAATTTCTAAATTTAGACTTCTAAATTTAGATTAATACTTTTAAATTAAAGCACATATTTAATTAATTTTTAAATCAATTAAATATTCTCATACTTTAATATTTTCTTTTTAATCAAATAATATTTAATAATTCTCAATATTGTATGATTAATCAAAATATTATAATAAAATCATTTACCAAATAAATCACATAGCGAAATCCATATAAAAGCAAAATTACCAAAATAGACCAAAGCTCAAAATCAAACAAGACATACAAAGATAAACTCATGGTTTTAAAAAGGGTGGAAAGTTAGTTACGAGTCCTCCTTGCAAGACAAGTATTTAGGCTATGGCTAGGATTGGACCTGAACATTATCTCCCTATTCTTACCATTGAGTTATTGTGATAGGGCACAATCATCCTAACAATTTAGGGAAGTCAATGCTCGGTACTTACATTCTACATAAAAAATAAGCATGTACATGTATATAAATATATCTAAACTAAACAAGCAATGACAAAGAGTGGTACATCATGTACATTCCGAATAGCAGGTGACTATGACTCCCTCCCTTAACTATATTAGACACGTCAAACAGAAAAGTAAAACAAACACACACATCATACACATGCAAGTATGGGGTAAGTACTATAATAGATTTTGGGTATAAACCATCACATATTCAAACATGAAAACTCGTCATTTGATATCATCTTGAAAGCAACCATATTTATTAACTAAGAGTCGTTAAAGCATTATTAATGCGCTAGTAATCATAATCAACAATCAACATGTAAAATATAATAAACTAAGTGATTCTTTGTTGCTATACATGTAATCCAAGTCATGAAATAATGTCATAATTATAAATCCAATCTCCTTGAAACTAACACATGCATGAAATAGGCATAATAAAGTTTGGTAAATATAATGGTAAAACAAACTATAGGTGGGAACTACATGGCCACAAGTATATTGTTGCCATTGAATACTTCACAAAGTGGGTTGAAGCTATTCCTTTAACCTACACCAACGAAAAATAGGTTTCAAAGTTTATCTTGAACTACATAATCTATCATTTTGGTATCCCTCGAGACATCATGACTAATAATGGGACTCCTTTCAAAAATTAGGAAGTAGCCACATTGTGTAGGAAATTCAAAATCACCTAGCAATTTTTCACCAAATACTTCCCTCAAGGCAATGGCCAAGCTGAAGCCACCAATAAAACCATTTTGAAAATCTTAAAAAAAATCGTTGATGCAGTTGGTCATGACTAGCACCTCCAAATTGCTCCTGCCCTTTGGGTCTACTGCACCTCCATTCGTCCCGCACAGGAGCCACTCCATTTTCCCTTGTTTATGGTTCTAAGTGTATATGCTACTTTAGTATGTTAGAAACACTAAATTAAAAACAATCAAAAGCATTTGCATACTAATTTAACATAACTTCATGAGAGATAAAGGGAAGTCCTCAAATGAGAATATGAGCAATGGATAGGCTCTCTCAATGAGGATGATCACTTGATGTAGAGGTGTGTCTAATAGCTGAGATGGCTTGATTATGTATGTATGCTCAAATGTTCAAATGGGCTTCAATGGAGAATTTTTGATAGATTTTGGTGAATGGATTTGATGTAAAAATGGCTTCTCAAAATGGCATTATGGCTTTACTTTCTAGATTGTGTTAAAATGGCTTGGGAGAGGATTCCTTAAATAGGCAAAGGGCTTGAGGGATCAAGGGCTAGGATGCAAAGATGGGAGAAAACTTATGGAAGGTTTAGATTGAATGAGAGGAGAGCACATGGATTGTGCTTCTTTACAACTAATCAGGGAGTGACACATGTCACAGGGTCATTAGTTAGAGCAAGAGGGGTTGAGGGGTCAACAAAGGAGGCTCAAAGCTCATAAAGACCCTCATAATGGCTTGTAAGAGCAATGAATGGGCTTGTAAGAGTCATTTATGGCTTTGTGGGCGTCATAAAGTTTTATGGTTGGGATATTTGTGAGAAAGTTGAGATATTTTGACTTGGGTTGGATTAAGAAAGTCTTAAGCTTGACTTAGGAATGTGCAAATGATTAAGGCTTGGATTAGGCTTGGGTTAAGATTAGATTAGGCTTGTTAGAGATGGGCAAGTGGATGGCATTTAATGAGGGTGGGTGAAAAAGGAGATATTTGTTAACTTTGGCTTGGGTTAGCAAGTCTTAACCCATGTTTAGGGAATGTGACAAGGTTAGGATGGGATTAGGATTAGGATTAAAGATAAGGATTGACATCTTCTAGAAGAGTCTAGGCTTTGGATGAGGATGAAGACTTTCTAGAAGAGTCTAGAACTTCCTAGGATGAGGATAAATAAGGTTTTTAAGAAATAAATAAAGTTTTATTTATTTCGAGGGTTTGGGTTGAGGAGATATTTATTAGAATATTTATAATAAACATAAGGATTAATATTTAATCTTAATTAAATATTTTGAGTTGGGATTAGGGATAGGAAATGATGGGATTAGCCTTTAATCAAAATTAAAGAAGGATTAGAAGATTTTGGAAGGGGTTAGTGGTCTTAAGAAAACTGGCCAAGTTTTGGGCAAAAAATAAATAAATTATTTATTTTGAGATTTTTGGTCGATTTATTAATTAAATAATTAATAAATAAAGAAATAATGTTTAAATAAGATTTAAACATTTTTGGGAGGGATTCCTTAGTTAAATATTTTTAATTAAGATAAAGGGATTTAATGGCATAAAAATAAATAAATAAATAAAATAATTAATTAATTAATTAATGATGATGTCATTAGGGACTTTTTTCAAAAAATAAAAATATTATTTTCTAAAAGATTTTTAGGTGTCTACATTTTGCATCTCTTTGATGTGATGCTGCAAGTGGCATGGCATCAAAGATAAGAAAATAAGATGCCCAAGGCTAGAGCAGAAGAGGAGAGAATGGACTGCGAAATGCCCCCTCAAGAAGGCGGCGGGGAGAGAAAGCGAGGCTCGATAGTTTTTTGAAAAATACAAGAATCTGGGATGAGCAAGGAGACTCAGATTGGCAAAGAGAAGGGGTTGAATTAGCTCAAACTCTCACTACGGGAGAATGATAAAGGGAGAATCAGAGGCACAAGAGTAAATAAGGTTAAGACTTCAGGGGAGATGGAGGATGAAGGAGCAGAGCATCATAAAAAGGAATCCAGGATAGGGAGAAGGATGAGGGGATTATAAAGCTGATGCAATAGGATTTCAAAGAGTCAGATTGGCAGAAGATGGGTTTCGGAGATCCCTAGGACTAGGATTGTGGATCTCGAAAGATGAGGCTTGGTGGATTGATTGGATTGGTGGATCCCTAAGACTAGGATTGTGGATCCCTAAAGCTAAAAGTGAAGATTGATTCAAAGAGATACTGATGCATAAGTTGAGGTAGGAGAGATAGATGTTGGATATGGATGGGGGATAATGGAGATGAAGGGAATCCATTGAAGCTTTTTGAGCAGGAGGATACTTCAAAGAGAAGTACCACCATGTAGTTGAGCACTAGATTTGCTATAGGACTATTGGTTAATTTCCAAGGTTACCAAGAACATCAAGGCTATGTCACAACCGTCCAGAGGACTGACAGACTGACTCGAAACAAACACACAAGGATTGCCCCAGCATCACACATGAAACCCAAAGGAAATAGCGTGGAACTGACACTGGGTAACCCACAAGCAAAAAAGAAACAAATGAAAGACTTGATCAAAACCGTATGCTCAGAGTGCCCCATTCGCAGCATACCATGATATGGAAGATCGTGGCAACCTTGAGGAGGGAACAAAAAGATTGCTTGGAAAAGATACTTCAAGACCCAAAAGGAAAGATTTCAAATCAAAAGAAAGCGAAAATCCAAAAGAGAACCGTTTGCCAATGAGATGGGTAGGACGAGGTACTAACGGACCAGGATCAGACATGAGGAAAGCTATATCCTGAAAGGATCTATTGGAGAGCACCTAAGATGGTGGATTTTGATGAGTGATGTGTCTGGCAAGCTGAACTAAGAAGGATAACACTTTGGTGACAGGAGCTCTAGCTAAAGGATGCATTTGGAATAGCTAACCAAGATTTGTGCGATGTGTGCAAGATACTGATCAAGGATGAACTGACATAAAAGCTAGATAGATACAATGGTACTAAGCTAATAGACCAAGATATGTTACAAATGTACAAGGTTGTTTTGGACAAGATTGGATACACAAGCTATGATACAAGCGTTGGATAAAGATTATTTACAAGCTGTACAAGAGCTTCGAATGATAAGATAATGGGATGGCTCAAGTTGGTGCAAGATGCAGAAGCTAAGGATGAGGTGATAACAGAAGATATGGATT
This sequence comes from Cupressus sempervirens, assembly GCA_028749045.1. Classification (NCBI taxonomy): domain Eukaryota; kingdom Viridiplantae; phylum Streptophyta; class Pinopsida; order Cupressales; family Cupressaceae; genus Cupressus; species Cupressus sempervirens. The sequence continues at coordinate 198,815,133 of CM053792.1, forward strand.
TGGTAGGATGCATCCAATGATAATGATAGATGTGTGACCAAGGATGGGGACAATGCTAAGGTTGGTGGTAGCTGAGCTGATAGATGGTGCTAGAGTGAATGGCTAATGAGAGGATGACATTGGATTTGCATGAGGATAGCCTAGAGTGAAATACTAATGAAAAGGGAGGATGGACAAGACAAGATCTCCAAGGAATATAGTGCCCCCAGTCAGAAGATGACATGCGGAAGGAGGTCTTACGATGGATGTGATAGGATTGAAGCTAGGATGGAAAAGCTAAAGGTGCTTAAGGAGATGGATGATAGTTGGGATGATGGGGTGAGGTTGCAAAAGATAAGTGGATAGTGATAGATAAAAGCTAGAGGATGAAAGATAGGTGGATGAATTGGAAGATGGAGCTGGATGGCAAGATGTGACCAAAAGCATGAGGATGATAGGCTAAGCGGGGATGGTTGGATTATGCATGATGCTTGTTTGCCAAGTTTTCATCATGGTACCTATCTAAAGCACTTGAATTGCCAAGTTTTCACCAGTGGACACTTTATTTTTTTTGACTTTTTGACTTTGGACTTAGCTGGAATGATTTTGGCTTTCTTCAGCTATTTTTGGCTTTGTTGGGATTTGTCACTGGCTGTTGGAATGTTCAATTTTATTGCTAGTTGTTGGTACACCGGATGTGTGATTTATGCAATAGATCGGATTAGATGGGATTGATGGTAGGAGATGGAGGGATGAAAAGGCTGGAAAGGAGCATGAGATGGGGATGCTTGCAGGATCAACATTGGCACATGTTGGGACGGGTGTGAAAAGAGCATATGGGGGATAGATGGTAGATGCAGGCTTGATGGAGGATTTGTGGAAGTGCGCTTGGGGATATAGGCACCCAAGATGGAGTTAGGAGATGGGGGACACGAGTCACTGGATGGGGGATTAGCAATGGTGGATGCCATTATGCATTGGGTTTCAACTTTTTTCTTTGGGACCCACATGGTTTTGGATTTTCTTTTCATAGACTTTTGCATTGTTTTGCATTCTTTAATTGGATTTTTCCTTTTTGGAGTATGTCTTTTAGAATAGACATATGATTGCCTAGGATGTGGATTTTTAGCTCTATGCATTTTGAAGTTGGCATTCACATTGCTGTGGTAAGCTTTGGGAAGATGGTTATGAGAAGCTTTGTGAGATGGAGAGGATATGGAAGAGTGTGTAGGGGGATGATGATGGATGATGTGCCCTGATATGTGCCTTTGTTGATCTTGCATAGGAATGGATGGAATAGAATTTTTATGATGGCTGATAGGAGGATGGAGGATGGTAGATTTTGGGACATAGGGACCCAAAATGGATTTAGCGGATGAAGGGGGGATATGGTAGGTTGTTTTGGGTTGCAAAGATGGTGGAGGGGGGATGACATAAGATTTCTTGAAGGAGTGATGGGAGGCTAGCATGGTGGGCTTGGAGATAGGCTTGGTTTGGGGATGGCATGTACCAACACTTTTAGATGGTGAGCCTTTGGATACATATCCAAGACCATGAAATCCTGGATTCTTTTGTGCCATAATAGGCTTTCTAATTCCTTGCTCTTGTGGTCCTAAACCTTGACCTTGATAATTCCATCGATTGAGCATTTGAACGAGCTAAGGAAACTTTTTTCTTGTAGAAAATGGTAGAAGTGCTTTATTAGATTTACTGCAACGGGGAGATACTGTTCTTAATTCTTCTACTAAGAGGAGGCCACCATGGATGAATGTAAGTGAACCAAGAGGGTAGATTATAGATGGTGGAATAGCTTGGATAGGTGGTAAGATGGAAGCATGGAGCGGGGGAGATGGTAGGATGGGATCTTGATTTAGCTGATGGGATGAAAAGATATCTTGTAGTAGAGGAGGTATGACTTGAGGTTTTGGAGATGGAGGGGATGGTGACTGCACTATGGATGGAAGACATGGTACGATGATATCTTCATTTATGCTTTGGGGGATGTCAACATGCTTTTGGGCAGGATCTTGATAGGATTGGATTGGAGTGGATGGTGCAATAGGAGGTGAAGGGATGGACTCTTCAAAGGTAGCGGGTGGATAGATGGGAGATTCGGTAGTGGAGATGGGATAGTAGAAGATGGATGCATAAGGGTCGTTACGGGAGATTTGGGAAATGCTTGGAGGTGATGCGGATAGGATTTGGAGGGATTCGATAGGTGGTGGGATTTTGATGCTTGTGGGAAGTGGAAGGATTTTAAGCAATTTGATGGATGGTATGGGGATGATAGATATGGGAGATGGAGGTGATATTATAGATGGGAAAGCTTCATCACTAACTACTTCACATGGTTGGATTAGATGACATGGCTTATAGACTGTTGGAGGTGGCTTTTTTTTTTATTTCCTCTAGGAGATTCCTAGGAGACTCGTGTGTCGGAGGTGGAGGTGGATTGACAGGAATAGCTAGTGTGATGGGGATGGAAGATTGGAAGCTTGGTTGATTGGGTGATGGAGGAGAAGCTGGGATATGAGATGGCATGACTAGATAGTTTGGAGGAATGCTTGGATTTTGGAAGATGGTTGGCGGAAGGCATCTAAGGCTCTCAAGATACCCGTCATAGTCAATAAGATTTTCATCATCATTGGAATAGGCTGTAGCAGTAGAAAGGACAATGCGACCAAACTCATCATGATAGGGTTGGGATTTCATGTTTTGATGATGAGTTGGATGGGGATGGGGTCTTGCATATGGATGAACACGAAAGCTCATGGTTGGATTTGGATTAAGTGCAGATTTTGGATTGGTCGATGAAAGATTTCCTAGGGAGAGTCAAAGCTGCATGACAGACCTAAGGAGGATTGGCTGAAATTTTTTGGCTTTCTTATGGATGGAAGACTTCAAGGGTATTCTATCAAAAAGTGAGAGTTTTTCTTTCCTATGTGCAAGATTGGTGGCTTTTGGTGTCAACTTGAGGATATACAAATGATCCTATGGGCATGACACGAGATTGACCACTTGTGGATCCCAACCTTTAGCTTAAGGTGATGAGGGATGACAAGTGACAAGGCTAGATTACCCTAGATAAAGCTCTATCAAAGGGATAACCTTAGGGAGATTGAGAGATTTGGATACATTGATTGGATAGAAAACTCTGGCAGAGTAACAACAATTCCTTAAAGGCTTGGGTGATTTTGGATTGGGTTGCTAGCTAGCTAGGGGAATGATTTGGATGGACTTTGAATTTGGGATTGTTCTAAAGCAAAGAACTAGATAGATTTGGTTGCAACGGGGGAGCTTGGATGATTTTCTGATGAGGTAGTGACTACGCTAAGTATGCCTTGAGCTAGGAGATTTATGCTTTTCTGGGATTTTGACCAAAGTTGGCAAACATTCATTCAAAAGCTATGAACAAACAAGAAGACAAAAGTTTGGAGCAAGCACGTCAAACACACCAACATCCTAGGAAGCTTTCTACAAGGATAAAATTTGGTTTAGCTAGGGAGTCCTCGATATACGCAAGGTACGTGAGGCCCAAATATGTAGATGAAACCAAAAAGATGTCACATAGCCGAGAGGAGCGGTAACCCACTTCTCCTCTTTCACTTCTCAAAGGTATAAAGTTCCTTAAGGCTTAGCCCGAGTGACAAGATTTTGATTCCAAGAGAGGTGTCTTTGGATTCACCTCCCGATTTTTATACTCCACCGAAACGCTGGAGTTGAGGTTGTCCCAAGGGGTGATAAAATCCCCAAGCAGGCCTCCTAAAAAGAAACAAAGTTTTGGATCCTAGTCTTATGCACCCAAGATAGCCTCGAAAGACGAAAAGGGGAGGGAAAATTTGGATGACCTTGGGCTAAAATACAAAGTTCTTTTCCAACTGACGCTTAAGTTTTTTGATCTAGACTTCGCAAGCACTCATGTTTAAGATACAATGTTTATTCCAATTTTGAAGCGTTCAACAAAAGTAAAATCGATCGAAGAATGAGAACAAGAAGAAGAGTTAGGGTCAACAAAAAAGTAAACCCACGCACCCGGAGGCCCTCCACGTCAAGTATCAATTAAATTCTTTTAAGGCATTCAAGAGTTGGTGTGATTTTGTTTTAAGCCCAAAACAAAGATGTGTGAAATTCGATTTCAAGCGCGCACCCGGAGGCCCTCCACGTCAAGATTTGTTCAAATTTTAATACCCAAATGAAGTATTAGCGAGCCTAATGTGCATTCAAGGAATTTTCTAAATTAGAAAAACTAATACAAAACACAAGTGAAGTTTGATCTTTGTGGAGCACTTAACACCCTCTTAGGTGGACCCATCCCCATAGATGGTGTTGAGATTGCAACTAATGGTTAAATTGATGGGTGATTAAAGAGGGTGAGTCCAACTACAAACTCACTTAAAGTGTCTTTATTTGGTTTTTATAATTTAGGAAGTTTCTAGAATGTAGATTCTTTTTATGCCCCAAAAGATTATTATTTGATCTATGGCATTCAAGATTGGATTTGCTGTTTTAATCATGCATTCATAAAAAAAAAAAAACTTGATTTTAATCCATGGCACTCAAGAGTGATTTTAGCAACATGCATTCAAAGACAAGTGATTAAACATTCAAGTTTTTTCCTTTGAGCATTCAAGATTGAGATTTTGTGTGTTGTTTTAAGAACTTTGAAGTGCTTTGTTTTAACCTTAGATCATTCAAGATTGTTTTGGACTCAAAATTGAAAATGACTCTTTGGAATTTGGTTTTCATTCAAGATTTTGTGTTCTAGTTTTCATGTTTTAAGCCCAAAAATGATATTCTTAGATTGTTTTGATGCATGAAAAACCTAAGAAACATTCAAGATTTTGCAACAAGACATTTGTTTGGAACAAATAACAAAGCTTTTTAGGACAATTTTGGCAACCATTTAGGACTCTTAGTTTTCATGAGATTTTTAAAAGAACTTTAAAATATTTGCAAATGAGGTTCATTTTATCCTTGATTGATGCTTTGAGTTTGATTTAGATTTTAGTGTGCACTTAGTGTTGATTTTGAACCTTTTGAAATGGAAACTTGAAGTTCTTTTTAAATTTCCAAAAATAAAGTGTTCCTAACTTTGCATGAATGCATCTAAAACCTTGATGTTGCAAGGATGCAAATGATTGGATTGGTTTAGTTTCACTTGTTAAAAGATTATTTTTTTTTTTGCAAATTTTTAATTTTTAATGGATTTAAGTATGATTTGGGGGTTCATTTTAAGCACTAAAAAGAAGTGTGTATGATTTTGCTTCCTTAAAAAAAAAATGGCCAAGATCTCCCACAAGAAGAAGAAGAAGAAGAAGTAGATGGAATAAGAAGAATATAGACAAGGGGAAGAAGAAATCCAAGTGCTTTGTCCACCTACAAGCTTGAAAAATCCGCAAACACTATGAGATAGACTATGAGTTCCTTTGTCTTCTTCATGCTCATGTGGACCTACAAAACCAATTTATACAATCCTACCAATCACAAAAATAAGCAAAATTAGCCAAAATTAGCAAATGACATACAAAACTTGACTAAAAAAGCTAATGAAGATGACCCATGCGGGGTCCCACCAGGCGTGCCAAAATGTATATGCTACTTTAGTATGTTAGAAACACTAAATTAAAAACAATAAAAAGCATTTGCATACTAATTTAACATAACTTCATGAGAGACAAAGTGAAGTCCTCAAATGAGAATATGAGCCATGGATAGGCTCTCTCAATGAGGATGATCACTTGATGTAGAGGTGTGTCTAATAGCTAAGATGGCTTGATTATGTATGTATGCTCAAATGCTCAAATGGGCTTCAATGGAGGATTTTTGATAGATTTTGGTGAATGGATTTGATGTAAAAATGGCTTCTCAAAATGGCATTATGGCTTTACTTTCTAGAGTGTGTTAAAATGGCTTGGGAGAGGATTCCTTAAATAGGCAAAGGGCTTGAGGGATCAAGGGATAGGATGCAAGGATGGGAGAAAGCTTATGGAAGTTTTAGACTGAATGAGAGGAGAGCACATGGATTGTGCTTCTTTACAGCTAATCAAGGAGTGACACATGTCACAGGGTCATTAGTTAGAGCAAGAGGGGTTGAGGGGTCAACAAAGGAGGCTTAAAGCTCATAAAGACCCTCATAATGGCTTGTAAGAGCAATGAATGAGCTTGTAAGAGTCATTTATGGCTTTGTGGGTTTCATAAAGTTTTAGGGTTGGGATATTTGTGAGAAATTTAAGATATTTTGACTTGGGTTGGATTAAGAAAGTCTTAAGCTTGACTTAGGAATGTGCAAATGATTAAGGCTTGGATTAGGCTTGGGTTAAGATTAGATTAGGCTTGTTAGAGATGGGCAAGTGGATGACATTTAATGAGGGTGGGTGAAGGAGGAGATATTTGTTAACTTTGGCTTGGTTAGCAAGTCTTAACCCATGTTTAGGGAATGTGACAAGGTTAGGATGGGATTAGGATTAGGATTAAAGATAAGGATTGACATCTTGTAGAAGAGTCTAGGCTTTGGATGAGGATGAAGACTTTCTAAAAGAGTCTAGAACTTCCTAGGATGAGGATAAATAAGGTTTTTAGGAAATAAATAAAATTTTATTTATTTCAAGGGTTTGGGTTGAGAAGATATTTATTAAAATATTTTTAATAAACATGAGGATTAATATTTAATCTTAATTAAATATTTTGAGTTGGGATTAGGGATAGGAAATGATGGGATTAGCCTTTAATCGAAATTAAAGAAGGATTAGAAGATTTTGGAAGAGGTTAGTGGTCTTAAGAAAATTGGCCAAGTTTTGGGCAAAAAATAAATAAATTATTTATTTTGGGATTTTTGGTCAATTTATTAATTAAATAATTAATAAATAAGGAAATAATGTTTAAATAAGATTTAAACATTTTTGGGAGGGATTTCTTAATTAAATATTTTTAATTAAGATAAAGGGATTTAATGGCATAAAAATAAATTAATTAATTAATTAATTAATTAATGATGATGTCATCAGGGACTTTTTTTCAAAAAATAAAAATCTTATTTTCTAAAAGATTTTTAAGTCTCTACACTAAGGTTGTCTTACCCATTGAAATTTAGCTCCCTTCCCTTAGAATCTCTCTCAATAATCTAATGTCCAAAGAAGAATACTGAGTTACTCGCTTGCAAGAGCTACAACTCCTCGATGAAAGATGCCTCAATGTCCTAAACCACCTCTGCATGTATCAAAATTGCCTTCAACTCTAGTTTCACAAAAAAGTCAAACCTCGAGAATTTGAGGTGGGTGACTTAGTGTTGCAACATAACATGAGGAACCTCTAGAACCGTGAAAAGATAGGAAAATTTGAAGCTAATTGGCTTGGTCTGTTTATCATTACAGCTAAATATGGTTTTGGGGCATATCAAATTGCCACTTTAGAAGATCCGCTCCCTAAGCCTATAAATATCCATCTCAAATGGTTCTATGCTTGAGTCTTGTAGTTCCTATACAGTGTTGTTATAGTTCCACAAAAATACAAAAAAAAAAATAAAAAATTAGAAAACTCCAAAAAACATTTGTAAAATGTTCTTGAAGAAAAGACTAAAAAAAGAGGAAAAAGTTCCAAAAAGTGGTTTGTAAAATTCCATTATCTATAAGGTTCATCTCCCTTCACCACATTTATTAACATTTCATCCCATCTTTGTGCAGAAGTCTTCTCTAACTTGTGCTTTTCATGCATCCAATAAAAGACCTCTTGTCTATGAGGCATCCATTCACTTCCATCTTTCAAAAGACCTCTAGTCTGCAAGGCATTTTCCCGTCGAGTGTTTGTCCTAATCCCATTACACTGAGCTTTTTCCCACGATAATGACTGCAACAAAACCTAAACAAAATCAACATTTGAGACTTAACGATTTGAGAAAAATGTTCTTTTCACAACCCTTGACAACAAACATTTGTGACAACAATATTAGAAAAACACACTTTCATAGGATGAATCCTTCATTTACATGGCATTGCAACCTTCACCTTTGGGACTTAATGTTCTTGGCAGGAACTGTGGACTAAATGACTACTTGGTCATGCAGTCTCTTTTTGGTTGATTTCATTTTATGTTAGTAGTAGCCTTTTACAGTGTGCCTTGATCTTCCATATTTTGGTATCACCTGAATGGATCCAACTAACTACACATATCATTTGTGGTCTAATTTTTTTTTTGATGCTTTCGTACATGTATGTCAATTTTGAGTTATGTTGATACATTGCTCGCTGGGGGCAACGAGTCAGCACACTTTCCACCAAAGATCCCTAAAAAGACTTTGGGTGTGCCTAGACCTCTCCCAGGAATATATGACATTTGTTCCATCATGAGTATGCAAACTACATCTATTGTCCTAAAGTATCTATTCTATTGAGAATCTAGTCCACACATAGGAACCTTGTCATCCATGCTTCTATAGCATATGGTGCATAACTCCTCTTGCAAAATTAAACTAGGGTGTGCTCTCCCATATAAACACAATTGAATCCCTCAGTATCATGTAGTTAGGATTCATATAGTATAGGATATCATTATGTCGTGCTTGAGACAAAGGTTATGTTTATCTCCCCCTCCTATGCTAAGCTACTTGATTCCTACAAGTGAAAATATTGACACATGTTCATTCATTAGGTTCATTTATATTACATTCCATGGTTCATATTTACACTTTAAGTTTGCATCATTTCACTTTGTATTCATGATTAGTGTATTTTCTTGTTATTGACATTTTCATTTTGAATACATTCATTGTAGTAGACATTTCATTCATTATTAGATCCCATTATTCATTACATTAATCCATTAGGTATATACATTATAACCATTACATTTAGTAACATATACATCATGATACATCTCACAAAGTATGTAGTAAATCCATACATGTAAAATAACAAAATGCATGCATCTCATATATCGCCATAGGAACTGCATCATCCACACACTAGTCATCATATATGCATCATAGGAAATGTAAAATCACACACATCCTACATCAATGTCAATAACAACATCATAAACATCACATGCATAAGAGACAATCATCCATCTAAATATAGGCTCATTGAATTATGTCATATATATCAAAAAATAAGTGTCCATGTATAACCCGTATACAAAAGAATCATGTAGTACATGGTGCATAATGCATCATCAAAAACTCACTACATCTACATCACTGTGTCAAAACTACTCACTATAAAAATCATGGAGTTAGTTGTGAGGGCCCAACACCTCCTGTATCCCCTCCTCATAGAGGCTTGCTCTATCCAACTGATAGCTTTGATCTCTAGTAGCTCCCTATGGTCCATAAGCTAGACACCTCCCAAAAATTTGGTTGATGTTGATCCGCTGGCATGGCATCATGATACAAAGACCTATAGTAGGCCACCTCTCACATGACCCTTACCTCATATCAATGTGCAATCATGGACTCCTACATCACCATCATCATCCCCCTATCCTATACCATCTGTGGGGTGATATCACACTGGCCATGATACTTTTCCACCTACCTCTGGTGAGTCTCCCTCTTTTCTCATAGGGTGGCCACCTCCTACCGTAGAGTGTTTATCTTCACAAGCTCATCCATCTCGGCTGCAAGATAATGTCACTAAACTCTCCTCCATCTATCCTAGCCTGCAGTGCTGCCAAGGCCTCCTGGGCACTATCTACCCTCACTCACTCTGCCTATACCTTAGCCTGTAGCTAGGCAACCTTTGTTTGGAGGTTATTCCACTCAACCCTCACTGTATCTACATATGCCTACAGAGGTGGCCCCTATGGTGCCTATACCTGTGGTCCCTGTACTTGTGGCCCTAGTTGTGGCCCCTTCACTAACGGTACCCCTATTGGTACTGGTCCTCTCCTTTGACGGACTCTACACCCTCGAGGACCTTGCTGCACTCCTTGCCCTAGCGGTGGTACCATTACTACATGTCCCCCATCTCTTACCCCTTCTCCCTCGCCCTATGCATTCTCTATTTCTGGTGATGCTCCTAGTATTGTGAGTCACACTAGCTGATGAGGCATCCACCACTAAGTGTATGTAGGTGTCATCCTTGCGTCTCCCCAATCCTATCTGTGTGCCCAGGACACTGGCTGCATACCCCGCCATGACATCCTAGCCAATCTTAGCATGGTCCCATAACCTCCTAATCTCCCATACTCTTGAGATACCTTAGGATATAGAAATCTATCCAACACAACATCCTAAACCCACCTGAACTATTGCTACACCTTGGAGGGCATATATCTCATTACAATATGAATGGTCTAATCGATCAACTAACAGTCTATCTATGTATATGGGAGGTAGAGCTCTAGCTATCATCCTCTCCTCTTACTGGTAATGGAGCCCCCTGCTACTCATCGTCGTCATATGGTGTCCAGTCAAACATGATGATCTCATCCAAACATTTCCAAATGAAAACTGACTCGGTCAAGGTGTACTAGATCGATAGCCTATATTGACATGCATTAGGCTCACCCGGCTATCAAGTCTCGTACCTCATAATAGGGTATGTCACACCTATGTGCTCCTATGACCACACCATCAATAATGCCAATACTAGACCTATAGTCTATTGTATCCCATAGGCGCACATGTATAGATCATGATATAGCTTGGCGAAGATAATCTAGCCCTAGCAGAAGACCATGTCATCATCCTATAATAGAATGCACAACACTCGAGCCCAACTGATCAAAAAACCATACCCAACATGGTTCAGCACCATCCTCCATATCAATGAGGCTAGATAGAGAGCAAGTCATGGCAACCTCTACTCTAATGCTTCCCTCCATATCAACCATGATTTATGGATCAATAGTCTCTATCATCGGTACCCAAAGCACTCTCGTAGATAGGGATTTGTGCCCTCTAGTACATACTCTAAATATCTCCCTCATATCAACACTCAAAGAATCTGCCACACATCGAGAAGAGTGACTATTACCCTTCTAGTAGGCAGATGGAAGCTCGAAGTTGGTGTATGTCACCGCTCTATTAGTGTTGACAGCTATGCTGAGTGTGCTCTCAGATTAGGCCACTCATGGACATGCTCAAAACTGCATAATCTCACATGACCCCACTCTACCTTTGCAAGCATCTCTCCTAGTACCATCATCCTATCACCCAATTTTGTTGATTCATCCAAATCAATGAAGATGCTAATCCACATAGACGTGGATAGACGAAGATGACAAACAACAGAGACACTGATCTAGCATCTTCAGCATCTACATAGATGTCAATTTTTCCACCAGTGGATGCTATAGTGTCATCTTTGGAGATGACTACATAGAGATTATTGTCTTTGACCTCGTATCTCAACCTGATTTTCACCCTGTTGACATCTACACAGATGATAGGAAGAATCCTATCATCTTCAAAGATGGTAAGATGAATCATGTCGTCGCTGTAGTTGGTTTTGTCATCCATGAAGATGACAGAGTGGAGAATTATCGTCTCTGCCCTGACCCCATTTTCACCCTATTTAATGTGCAATAAATGCTACAATTAAATGTGTAATCAAAAATTTGACAAGCAGGGATGGTTGACATACTAGTGGACCCATGTCGGCTGACCTCTAGTGCTCCCGAACGTGCTCTCCAAGCTATACTCTCTTGATTAGATCCATCCTTCACTCTGATTCTATGCTCTCTAGGTATGCAAATGACTCTTTCATGTGCCCCTTAGAGACTTATATAAGCCCTCTGAGGTCCCCTTTTGAGCTTGTACCTTTTCTTTGACCATGTCAACCCTTGTTTATTCCCAAGGTCATGCAAAATGTTCATCTAGGCCTTTTTCCTACCATTTCTTTTCTTTTAGAGTCTTTTTTGCAAAAATTGTGCAAAAAATTTTTTTTTCTCTATTTTTGTGAGGGGGCACCCTCCTCCCCTATCATCACTATGACATAACTCCTAGGACTCCTATCCTCTCTGGGGCAACTTATATTTTCTTTTCTTTGATATAATGTTGTTCCGACACCACATCAAAGAGGGGCAAAATGTAGATACTTAAAATCATCCCAAACACTATATTAATTCATTTAATATTTCCTTTGACATTATAATTAATTAATTATATTTTTCATATTATTCTACTTATTTAGTTAAATTTATTTAATTAAATAAGTCCATTTCCCTAATGTATTTAAATTTAATTTGAATACTTCCCTTCTAATGTATTAAATTCAATTAATGCATAGTGCTCCATAAATCCCCTTTTATATAAATTCTAATTGAATTAATTCCCTCCACTTTATTAAATTCTTTAATCCTATAATTAATTTAAATCTTAGTTAATTTAATCCCAATCCCATCCTAAGACCTAGTCTATACCCATCACTCTCATCCTTCTAAGGCTACCCACTACTTAATCTCACTTTATTATCCTAAACCTCTTTTAATCACCTCTTTAGCAATTAAGTGGTTGCTCACACATATGTGAGCAACACAAAGCTTAAGCAGCCTCCTTCCATTAAACTCTCTAAAAAGGTACTCTTACACCTTCATCCCCCACTCCTTTTCCCAAGGTTGCTCACATATGTGTGAGCACACCTTGAGCCTCTTAACCATAAAGGCACTTTTTGACTTTTGCATGGCTTTTTCCTTTAGCCCATGTGTCTCCCTTGTGGCACCTATGTGGATGACACATAGATGCCACCTCCCCAATGCCTCTTTCAAACCTATAAATAGAACCTTTGTCTCAAGCATTTTCATCTCCCTCATTTTGCATTGTTATCTCCCTCATTTTGCATTGTTATCATGATAGTATAGTTCTAGAGCTTTTATAGATTTTAGGCATTGTTACTAACCTTTGGTAGTTGCTAGTTCATTTGCATTTGCATTTGCATTGTTAACTTAGTTTATTTCTTTCATCCACATTCACTTTCCTTGAGTGTTTTGAACATGGTTGTATCCATAGCCATTATTTGAAACACTCTCTTCATATCTAGTTAGTTCACATACTTTGTGTTTCATTTTTAAACATATTGGGATTCAATAGTAGTGTTTGGGAGAGCACATCCACATCCCTCTAATCTAAAGCACACTAGCAAGGCCTCTTATGGGTGCCCTTTGTTGAGCTACTTTGAGGTTGCATGAGGATATTTCTTTTCAATTGTAGTGAGTTGTAAAACTCAAGCATAGTGTTAGTTGTATTCTGCTTTCTTTTGGATATTTGATATGCATGCGCAAATGACATTTGTTTTTTTATGCATGCTCTTGACAGGTTAGGTTTTCTTGCATATAGGTTGATTGCAATATTAATATTTACATAATATTGAATATGAAATTGTAAGGATTTAATAGGAATTTGCACAATACTTTCCTTAAGGAATTAGTGTAGGAAGTTGTTTTTACACCTAAGTTTCCTTACAAGATTGAGGTAGAGGTTACATCACTTGTACCTTATGCTTTTCCATCAATTAAGGACTATCTAATGAAATTTAAACAACAAAGAACCTTGTTACATGGTTATGGGAAAGTAAATACTAATAAGGAGAGAATTTATCTGATATTGTCAAAGCTTTAGGGAAACTTTCAAATTTTCTCTTCTACATTTTATTCCAGTATGGATGCTTTGGGAGCCAAAATTACCATGCCCACATTTGAGGTATTTTGTGGTCAATTGACTAGAGAGCAAGCCAATCTTACATAGTTGGACTCTCTAATAGGATCAAACAACCAAGCATTGGTTGCTCAAACATCAACAGGGAAGTCAAAGTAGAAAACAAAGCCCAAAGTAGATTTAGTTAGCAGTAAGAGTTCCTCGAAGCCATCTCCTAGACCATATTCTTAAAAATCCATTTTGAAGGGTAAACCTTCAAAGTCAAGTGATTCTTCCTCCAAAACTAAGAATTTTACAATTGATCCTTGCAGTTTTTATGGAGAGGACATCTAGTTTCTAGGTGTTGGAAATGTCTTGAGGCTTTAGAGGAGGCTATGCAACAATGCAGTATTACTTCTCTGAAGGCACTACCTCCTCCTTCAGGGAAAGGACATGCTCTTTTAGCACGAGCTTTGTCTTCTTCTTCTATTTGGATTATTAATGTAGGTGCTTCCCTCCATATGACACACTCACTTGATTTGGTTACCTCACTTGCTCAAAGTGTTACAACATAGATTATAGTTGGTGACTCCACACAGCTTTCAGTTTTAGGTTTTGGCATTATTTCTTTGTAGAGTGGTTCCCTCCAATGTATTCTATTAGTTCTATCCATTTCTATGAACCTCTTATCTATCTATTAGATTTGACATTTTGTCTCTAGTAAGATAGTTCATTTCTCACCACATGATGTGGTTATTTGAGACCTCCATGATCTTGATTTGGTTGTTGCTACTGGGAGTGTTGATTTACAAACTAACTTTTGTCATTTGGATGGCTTTAAGAACTCTGATTCTATAAGTGTTTCTCTTGTTGCTCATGTAAACACAATGAGTAGTCTTTGGCATGAGCATTTTTGCCATGTCAACTATAGATATCTATAACAGATGAGTAGATAAGAGATAGTAACTAGGCTACCTCAGATCACTTATACTAGCAGTATTTGTCAAGGTTGTGCACTTGGAAAGCATCATAGAGATCCTTTTCTAATAGGTAGATCCACAAATGTTAAGGCACCATTGGAGTTGATACACAGTGATCTTATATATTTCCCCACTCCATATTTTTCTATTTCCTGCTATATACTTACCTTCATTGATGACTTCTCTAAATGCACATGGATGTACCTTTTGAAGTACAAGTCTAATGTCTTTTATTCATTTCAAATCTTTAAGACATTTGTGGAGAAGCAGTCTAATTTTTTCAATCATATACACATTGAAAATAGTAGGGAATATGTGAATCAATCTTTTAGATATTTTTACATTGAACATGGTTTACAACATCAGTTCATAGTTCTACATACCCCTTAGCAGAATGGGGTTGTTGAGAGAAAGAACATAACATTATGGGAGATGACCAATTGTATGATACAATCTCGAGATAGGAGTCCTTCCTTTTGGGCTGAGGTTATTAATTGTGACAAATATACTTAGAATCAGATGTCTCACAAGGCATTGCAACATTTGACTCCTAAGGAGACTTGTACTCATGTCAAGCCTAATGTTTCTACATTTTGTATTTTGGGTAGTAAGGCTTCAGCATTTATTCCATATGCACAACGGAAAGTCATAGAGAGGAAGAGTCAACTACTCATATTTGTTGGCTATCATGAGGATGTGAAGACATATAGGTTATTTGATCCTGATTCTAGAGAGATTTTGTTTTAATGAGATGTCCAGTTTGATGAGCATTATCCTCCGATGGAATCTCTATCACCAAATTCTCCCTCACTACCTAGTACTTCCTCCTCTTCTCTATAATATTATGTATCCTTTGAGGAATATTTTGATGATGATCCACCTTCTACTCATCCCCCTAATGTTTAGCAAGTACCCAAGTGGGCTCGTAATACTATTGATGCAGTTGGACCTAAGGTAGGAGATCCTTCATATTCTCATTGCACCTATGCTTAGACATTTGGTATTGGACTTTTGAGTCATGTCATTTTAGATGATCCATAGAGTTTTTCATAGGTGGCAAGATACTCAAATTGGGACAAGGCTATGGATGAGGAGTACTCTTCTTTGATGAAGAACCATAATTGTGATCATTGCTCTCTTCCGAAAGAGAGAAAGTTAGTTCAATGCAGGTGGGTGTATCATACCAAGTATGCTACAAATGGTTATATTGATAGGTAAAAGGCACATTTTATTTCAATGGGATTTTCATAGGTGAAGGATATTGATTACTCTAAGACCTTTGCTCTTGTCGCCAAGATGAATTCTATTCACCTTGTACTCTCTCTTGTAGCTTCTCAAGGATGGATTGTATTTCATATGGATGTGAAGAGTGCATTTTTACATGGAGACCTTAATGAGGAGATCTATATGGAGCAACCTCAAGGTTTTATGCAAGACTATTCTATGGTGTGCAAACTTTGGAGGTCCTTATATGTGTTGAGATTATGGGTGTTGCACACATTGCATAATATTGTTATATTATATTGTTTTATTTTATTATGTAATGTTGCACTTAGGAGCACCTAGATGGATGTGCAATATGTAAATATTCCTATGGCATATTCTTGATGAGTTCTATTGTAACATTATGATAATATTCAATATAATTATTTAATATTGGAAAAAATATTAAATGTCCAATATTAAATGTGGCATCAATGGGTTAAGTAGCACATGGTTTATGTAATACCACTTGATGGTTTTGTGGGGCTTGCTACTATATAAGCAACCACAAAGGTAGTTGTAAACATAAGACAAAAAGAAAAAAAGATAAGAGTTGAATAAGACAAGGCTTGACAGGTTAGCCAAGGGAGCATTTGTGAAGGTTGGAAGCATGGCATGGGATGTGTGGATTCATACATGTTCATATGGATTGTTTGGTTGTGGCTATGTCTTTGAAGGCTTCCATGGTTGTATTTCAATGATATTTTTTGCTAAATAATGTACATTGTGATGGATGCTTTTGGAGGTGGATTTTTTCTTCAATCAGGGTTTCCTAGGGTACATCTTGGGTCACATTTTTTTGGGTATGTTGTCTATTCTCTTTCATGTGGATTGTAATTACTTATTTATTCAAATATATTATGGGTTATGTGGAAATGATCATATTTTTGGTTGTAAGCTTCCACTATAACCCATTGGTTGTATGTTTGGTGATTTGAGGCTTGATGTCATTGTCTACTTAGCTTATATTTTAGATTAGTCTCATGATGATATGGTTATCGGTATTTGGTTTAGATATGTATGATGACTTGTTAGATCTACAAGTTGTGTATTATTGTAAGCAGTCTATACTTTCAGGTTGCATTTATAGATTGGTTATGGGTTATCTTTGCACATTGATCTTTCATGATTTATGCATATTCAAATTGGTGGCTTGGATTTGTGTTGTTTATGCCCTAAGTCATATGATTTGCTAAATTGTCTTCATGTAGAAGGGATAAGATGTTGTTACCAGGTACAGTCATGGTGGAGGATTGCGGTTGACTATTTTATGTTGATAGGTTGAACACATTGAGAGTTAGTTGCTCGATTCATGGATGTGATCATGGTTTCATGGATTTTGGCATGACATGATTGGATATATAGGTACATCTTTAATGTCCATTGGTTTGGATTCCTAATTTGGTTATGGTGGTATATCTTCTTGATTGAGGATCATGATTATTTGGTTTATTTTAAGGAGCTCATGATGTACACTTTGAGTTCTTCCATAGTTTGATGCCTTGGTTGATTCTCATGATTAGAGGATGTATTTTCATCATGATGTCATGGATATCTTAGATACATTTAGTGGGAGCTTATGATAGTGATGAGGTGGCAGTGTAGGATTAGTTCCTAGTTTAAGTTTGTGTTAGATTGTGATGACTGATTAGGAAAGTACTATACATACTTCATAAATTCTTTGGGCTTTGGGTCATGACCGACGTTGTGGCTGACATATGGCCAACATGTTGTACGCCTAAAGCAGCATAAAATTACTAGTATAAAAGGGCTTAGGGTTAGGTATTTTTCATTAAGTAGTGATGTGAAAATTGGTTCTTGCAGTGATATTGAGTTGTAAGGGATTACGGATTGTAATCAGGTTCTAATCACTTGATCATAATAATATCAAACTATTTATTTGGTGGACATAGCCCACGGATTTTGTGAACCACGTTAAATATTGGTACCTTGTGTTCTTTTCTGTGTGATCTATTATTTTTTGTTATTGGTTATATTTTCATGTAATTGTTATTTCTATCTATGGTATAATCCTAACAATTTGTATCTTCTTGGTTTGGAGATCTTGATTTTACTTGGTAGTGTCACTTTGGTTGTGTGTGTGTAGACCCATATAGGAGATGGATGTTATGATGTCATGGGTGACTTGATACCATGATTGAGTGAGAGTTTTCTAACTTTGATATATTTATTAAGTGTTTGCAGATGTTGGAGGTTTGCCTTAGATCCTATTGTTACAAAAGTGTCTTTGACATTTGCATGGTGCACTTGTTATCTTCATGGTGTGTGGAGATGGTTCTTAATGGTATATGGAGATATTTTTTCTTCATGGTGTGGGGAGATTCTTGAATCTTGAGGACTCATGGGATTCTTGGTAAAGGTGTGGTTTATGCTTTCATTTGTAATGTTATCCTTGGTGTTAGGATGGTTTCATTATTATGTCATGGTATACTTGTAACGCCCTTCTTGAGAACTCAAGAGAAATAACCTAACATGATTCAATGGTTACTAAACTATATATATTTTTATTTTAAACAACATCAAAGTAATAATGCAAAAGAAATATACACATACAAAACATTTACAAAATGCAATTATAATACAATATTTCATTCTTGAAGGGCTCCTTTGCATTGAGTCATGTTTAAGAAAGCTTTATTAACAAGTTTAAGTCTCAATTACAAGATCCATAATCATAAAATGAATAAACACATACATAATCTCATATACACATACATAAAACAACTAATATGGTAGAATACATTTAGATAACATCCTCCACTGCTCATTTCATAGGGTATGCAATAGTGAATGCAAGTACATCAATATACAATACAATATCTCGTAGAATCTCAAAATACATGATAAATAGATACATCAAATGAATAGAAGTCTCCCAAATAAGAATAAGAATGATAATGGTACAATTGTATTAATGAGCATCCAAAATTTGTAAATTTAAGGGGGACACAAATGGCAAGAAGATACTACCTCCTAACTGCGTGGTCACCTAATCAAGCTTCCACTCCCACTGTACATTAGATATAATGTATGATCCACATGTTGATAATCAAATCATAAAACAATCCTAGGTAAGGAATCATGATAGACAAATCTACCTCAAAGGTAACACAAACTATTGATAAAGAAAATATAACCAAAGTCAAAAAGACACTCATCCAAACCAACATCACATACCAAAATCAACAACAAATACCAAGTACAAATCAAATATCAAAACTAAAAATATAACAATAGATACCACCTCCAAATCAATGTCAAGTGTCACAAACACAAAAACTAACAGATAATAATTATCATCAATAAAATTAAACCACTAATCACTCATTCCAACAATAAAAATACCACCAATGAATAACTGACATTCATTAATAAAAGTTAATTGTCAATGATAATTGTCATCCAATCAATAAATAATAACTTATAATAAATACACCATCAAAATTAATACCCAACAAGTAGACCACCAGTAAATACACCACAAGAGGAAAATATTAAAAAAACATGAAGGAGACTCTGGCTATATGGAGTGTCATCACTTGAGCCAACTCTAAGGTTACCTTGGCAATCTCTCAGGACCTCACCGCCCTAGTGACTCTATGCGGAACCAAAATACCCTCTCATGAAGATGAGGAAACTAGTCATACCTCTCAAGGTATCATCTCATTCTCATCCATAGCCTATAGAAGTACTCAAGGCATTAATGAGGAAAAATCTCTAACTTATCTTTTTAATTTATCTCAAGGCATGGGGGAGGAAAGTATTTTAATTACTATGTTATCACTTGTTACACAACTTAAACCCTAGTAGCTAATAGTTTGTGGTGACTAATCAGGGAAGTACTATACATCATAAATTCTTTGGGGCTTAGAAAAAAGAAAAAAGAATCTATTATTCACCAATTGGCTATTATTCTCCAATTTATTATTCACCAATTTATGGCCGACATGTTGTAACTAATTTTAACCCTAAAGCAAAAAAAATACTTGTATAAAAGGGCCTAGGGTTAGGGATTGTTTCATAATGTGTGATGTGAAAATTTCTTCTTGTGGTGGTATTGAGCTATAAGGGATTACAGATTGTAAAAAGGTTGTAATCACTGGATCGTAATAATATTGGACTTGCTATTTGGTGGATGTAGCCCAGGGATTGGGTGAACCATTTTAAATCTTGATGTCTTATGTTCTCTTCTGTGTGATCTATTATTTTCTAATATTGTTTATATTTGCATGTAATTGTTATTTATGTATGTGGTTTCATCCTAACAAGTGGTATTAAAGCTAGGTTGTTTTTTCAATTATCCTCTGTAGGAAAGTCTCACAGTTAAGTGGGAGTCTCAAGGTTGAGTGGGAGTGATGGAAGATGAGGGTAAGCTAAAGGTTGACAAGTTTAATAGGTAGAACTTTCAGTTATAGAAGATGTAAATGGAGAACTATCTTTATTAGAAGGATTTATGGAAGTCGTTGGAAGGAAAAACTAAGAAATAGGAACTATGACAAATGAGGACTAGGATATTTTAGATAGAAAGGAACTTGGAAGCATTCAATTATGCTTGGCACCATCAGTGACATTTAACATTACAAAAGTGAAGATGACAAAAGAGTTGATGGAAACCCTAGTGAAATTGTATGAAAAGCCCTCAGCTTCAAATAAGGTATTTCTCATGAAGCGTTTATTTAATATGAAAATAGTAAAAGGTGGATATGTTGCATATCATTTAAATGAGTTTAATACTATTACTAGTCAATTACCTTCTGTAGGTATTAATTTTGATAAACAAATTAGGGCTCTTTTGATTTTGTGTTCTTTTCCTAAAAGTTGGAATGGCTTGGTAATGGTTGTGAGTAATTTTGTTTCTGCATCTAATACCCCAAAATATGATGATGTGATTAGTGTTATTTTGAGTGAGGAAACTCGTAGGAAAACCTTAGGTGGATCTACATAATGAAGTGCTTAGAATGCACAAAATAGAGGCAGAACGACTAAGAGGGGAAATAATTCTAAAAATTGTGAGAAATCAAGAGGAAAGTTAGAGCGAAAAAGGTCTCAATTGAGAGGACCAAACGACTACTGGTACTGTGGAAAATTAGGGCATAAGAAGAAAGATTGTTGGACTTGAAAGAAAAATGAAGGAGATAAACCAGAAGGGAACAAGGAGGCAAATGTGGTAACTATCAAATCCAAAGAGGATGCTTTGCTTCTATCTTTAGAAAGTATTGATGATTCATGGGTTTTAGATTCAAGTGCTTCATTTCATGCTACACCTCATAGAGGTTGTTTCATTGGTTACATCCAAGGAGATTTTGGGCTTGTTTATTTGGGGGATAATGAACCCTATCAGATTGTTGAAAAAGGAAAAGTTAAGATTAAGTTGCAAAATGAGAATCATTGGCTACTACATGAGGTAAGACATGTTCCAAGGCCGAGTAGGAATTTAATTTCAATAGGAAAACTCAATGATGAGGGTTGTGTAGTTACTTTTAATGATAAAAATTAGAAGGTTTCAAAAGATTTCCTTGTAGTAGCAAAAGGTGTGAAAGTAGGTACCTTATATCTTTGCACAGGTCACATTGTTCCTTCTACTTTTGTTGTTTCTGAGAAAAATGAATTTTCAAGAATAGTTGTTGTAGTTGAGCAGAGAGAACAAATAACTACTATAGATTCTAATACAGTGTTGTGGCACAATAGAATTAGGCACATGACTAAGAAAGGTATGAAAGTAATTCATTCAAAGTAAGTTTTACCAGGTATGAAATGTGTTAATATGGATTTATGTGAAAGTTGTGTGTGTGGAAAACAAGAGAGAGTGAGTTTTGTGAAAACTAGAAAGGAAAATAAAAGTGAGAAATTAGAGCTTGTGCATACAGATGTATGTGAACCAGTTCAGTTATCTTCTCTTAGTGGCTCTCATTATTATGTTACATTTATTGATGATGCAACTAGAAAAGTATGAGTTTATTTCCTTTGTAAAATTTGATGTATTTCAAACTTTTAAAAAATGGAACACTTCATTGAAAATGAGACTGGTAGGAAATTAAAATGTCTTAGATTTGATAATGGTAGTGAGTATTGCAGTCATGAATTTGAAGATTATTGCTCCACTAATAGTATTTGTAGACAACAAATTGTTCTAAGGACTCTATAGGAAAATGGAATGGCTAAACGCATAAATATGACTATAATGGAGCGTACAAGGAGCATGAGATTGCATACAGGGTTATCCTTACACATGTGGGTGTAGGTTGTCAATACTATTGTATATTTAATTAATAGAGGTCCCTCTACTCCTTTGGATTGTGGTATTCCAAAGGAAGCATGGACTGGTAAGAAGGTGAGTTATTCTTTTCTTAGAACCTTTAGTTGTGAAGAATTTACTTATATAGATTTTGAAAATAGAACAAGCTAGAAGCTAAGTCAAATAAATGTGTATTTATTCGATATAAGATTGATAAATTTGGTTATAGGCTTTTAGAATTTTAAAAATCATAAAATTGTAAGAAGCAGAGATGTCGTATTCAATGAGAAAGTGTTGTACAAAGATCTATTACAGCAACATGATAAGAAAGAAGATGATTATGTAGTATTGGATAATACTCCAAAAAATGATATTCCAACAATTCCTTATGACGTGCAACAACTAGAATAACAATTACCATACACCCTAGTGAATGTTAGATGGTCAACAAGGCTAAATAGACCTCAAAAAAAAATTCTCCTTCTTTGTACTCTATTTTACGAACAGATGTAGGTGGAACTGAATATTATGATGAAGCTGTGTAGGTGGATACCAAGATTTAGTGGGAGTTTGCAATGAAAGATGAAATGGACTCTTTGCTGAAAAATAAGGCATGGGCTTTATGCAAGTTGCCTACAGATAAAAGGGCTTTACAGAATAAATGGGTTTATAAGTTGAAAGAAGAGGATGAAGGTAAGAAAATATTTAAAGCCAAGTTAGTGGTAAAAGGATTTTTCTAGAAAAGGGCATTGATTTTGATGAGATATTCTCTCCTGTTGTTAAAATGACTTTTATTCGCACTATTTTAAGTATTGTGGCTATTGAAGATTTCTATTTAGAGCAGCTTGGTGTTAAAATAACCTTTCTTCATGGTGATTTGGATGAAGAGATATAAATGACACAACCACTAGGATTTGAGGTCAAAGGTAAGGAGAACTTAGTGTGCAAATTGAAGAAAAGTTTATATGGCTTGAAGCAAGCTCCTCAATAATGGTATCTAAAATTTGACAGTTTTATGAAAGAGCATGGATATAGTAGGGGACATTAAAATCATTGTATTTACTTTAAGAGGTTGGATGATGACAGCTACATTATTTTATGTGTATATATCGATACCAGGCAAAGTACTATAGGTTATGTATTTACTGTTGGTGGGGCAGCCATGAGCTAGGTTTCTCGATTACAAAAGGCTAATGATTTATCAACTACAAAGGCAAAGTATTTTGATACTATAGAGGTAGCCAAGGAGATGATATGGCTTCAGTTCTTCCTAAAAGAATTGGGATACCCTCAAAAGGATAATTATTTGTTTACAGATAGTTAGAGTGTCATTCATCTTGCAAAGAATTCAGCTCTGCATTTAAAGAATAAACACATTCAATTGTGGTACCATTTCATTTGGTTAGTTTTGGATGATGGACAGTTAAATTTGAACAAGATATATACAGATGATAATCCAATGGATATGTTTATAAAAGTAGTTACAATGGAGAAGTTGAACTCCTCTTTAGCTTTGATTGGTCTTCTAGACTAAACAGAATAAAAGAAAAATAGAGTCTAGGGTGGTTTGATCTAGTGGAAGCCTCATGGAGTAGCAACATAGCTACATGATTAGTCTCCAAATGGGAGATTTTTGTCTAGTGTGGAGTCTGATCAATCCCCAAGTGGGAGATTGTTAGTTTGTGGTGACTAATTAGGAAAGTATTGTACATACTTCATTCTTTAGGGTTCAATTTTTGTTGTTGCTATTATTCACTAATTTATGGCCGACATGTTGTAACTAATTTTAATCCTAAAGTGATAAAAATATTTGTATAAAAGGGCTTATGGTTAGGGATTTTTTTATAGTGTGTGATGCAAAAATTGTTTCTTACAGTGGTATTGAGTTGTAAGGGATTACAGATTGTAATCAAGTTGTAATCAATGGATTAAAATAATATTGGACTTGTTGTTTGGTGGATGTAGCCCAGTGAACCACATTAAATCTTGACATCTTGTGTTCTCTTCTACGTGATCTATTATTTTTAGATATTGTTTATATTTGCATGTAATTATTATTTATCTTCGTAGTTTCATCCTAACAAGTGATATCAGAGCTAGGTTGCTTTTTTTTTAAATTATCCCCTACAAGAAAGTCTCACAATTGAGTGGGAGCAATGGTAAATGAGCGTAAGTTGAGGGTTGACAAGTTTAATGGGAAAAACTTTAAGTTATGGAAGATACAAATGAAGGACTATCTTTATTAGAAGGATTTATGAAAGTCATTGGAAGGGAAAATTAAGAACCAAGGAACTATGACAAATAAGGACTAGGAGATTTTAGACAGAAAGACACTTGGAAGCATTGGATTATGCTTGGCACCATCAATGACATTTGACATTACAAAAGAGAAGATGGTGGAAGAGTTGATAGAAACCCTAGCAAAATTGTATGAAAAGCCCTCCACTTCAAATAAGGTATTTCTCAGGAAGCATTTATTTAATATAAAAATGGCAAAAGGTGGATCTATTGCAAATCATTTAAATGAGTTTAATACTATTACTAGTCAGTTATCTTCTATGGGTATTAATTTTGATGAAGAAATCAGGGCTCTCTTCATTTTGTGTTCTTTGCCTGAACGCTGGAATGACTTGGTAAAGGCTATGAGTAATTCTATTTCTAAATCTAATACCCTAAAATATGATGATGTGATTGGTGTTATTTTGAGTGAGAAAACTCATAGGAAAACCTTAGGTGGATCTACATTAGGAAGTGCTTTAAATGCACAAAGTAGAGGTAGAACGACTGAGAGAGGAAATAATTCAAGAAATTATGAAAA